>BOPN01003347.1:25595-35595 GCA_017312705.2 Penaeus japonicus | reverse complement strand
TCGGTGTATAAGAAAACAAGAAATGCTAGGATGGGTATAACGAATGGATTATCATGTAAATAAAGCATCTAAAACAAAAAAGGCTTTCATAGAAATAAACATCTTAATGTGTTTAGATGTACATATAGTGAAAAAGACACTAATGTACAGTGAGATAACTAACTATATGACAAGTAAAAATATTGTGTGTGGAGGGGGAATGGGAAAAAAGAAAGGATAAATTGGGTTTGCCTGCATGAAATATGCCAAATCAGTACAGGCATTATTATTGATTTCATCATTAACTTTTCTCATTCTTACAGAGAAAGAGGAAGGAAATACGACTGTATGATTTGCTCAGGGAGAGGAGGGACTACACGAGATACGTCTCACTGACAGCTCGTGGCATATGACACGAACCAACCTGTCCATGTGAGGTATGGCGAAAAGGACTCTAGGGGTTAATGCTGCTTCAGAACCAATGTTCGTGGCAACAGTATCAAGAAAGAGTGTGAAGTTAGGAGAAATGAGGACGTTTGTGGAAAATAGAAAGTTTCTGACAGCATCAACTTTGTTCTTATTGTAGCGAAGGCTTGTACAATCAATTGAATGTCCGAGGTATTCAATGCTAGCCCTATATACCTGCATGCTCCTCTGTTATAAAATATGGCTAGGACACATAATTCCGTTATGATTAATGGTGCCCATACACCAGGGGCGGATGTGACGACAGAAGCTAGCATCTGGCCTAGGAATTCTGATATGCATTGCACCCTAGATGAGTTTCATTTCTGAGCGAGTGAGCTTCACCCGACATATCGTGACGTTTTGCGCTCTTACATTCATAATATAATATTAGAGCCATATTTGTGTTCGTCCGTTTCTTGTGTTTTACTATATTGTGAGACTTATATGTGCCATCTAAGTATTTATCAATGTTGTAATAGACGAGAATTGTAGTATAGGGTCCACATCAATTTAATATGTTCAGTGTGATAGAAATATTACAGTTTCATGAGAGGGCGGCGAAACGGATCTCTTTTTATATCTGTGTACTTTCGTAAACAAACACGAAATAAATAATCATCCCTATCGAAAATAAATCTGAAGAGATAGGAAAAAGGATGGAGACCTGTGCTTACGACTGCAAGTGCTACATCACAAAGCAGTCATACTGGCATAGGGTCAAATAGCATTCTCATTCTCTCTACACATCCTTCATCGCCAGTAATGTAAAGCCAGAGCTCGCCATCTTTCTGTGTGTCACCGCTCTCTGAAGACTTTGCTTGGCAGAGACTGTGGATGGGCACCCTTCAAGGCTTTCATTCCTGCAGCTGCTGGAAGAGAGTGGTGCTATATATGCTTGGGATTTTAGACTAAACCTATCCTGATAAATATTATGGCAATTACGTGCATTCCCATAGTTTTTACAGGAAAGTATACAACTGTCTTGAAAACAAGGAATACAAATACCTCACAAGTAATCACTCTTAAGATTTGGTTGACCCAAAAACAGCCACATACACCAATAGCATTGAGTGCAGTTGGGGAGACACAAAGAGGACGGTCCCACAACTTGGCTACCGTAAATGATATATTTATGAAAGAATACCCACACACATAAACTATGAGATTATTTCCTACCCTGTATGCACCTTGTATGTTTCCTGAGGTGAAGGACTCTACTCTCCATTTCCTATCTCACTAACTTTTTCCTGGATTTTATAGCCTATATACCCAGAGTCGTACATCGCATACACGTTCCCCATAGATGCCACGCCAGTTGCAGTGCCAAGGGTAAAAGGTGACCAACTTCCTTTCATCATCTGACCTCAGTAAAATCCATTCCCAGTTCGTGAGTACATTATACTATAGAATCACATATGTCATGTTTTCAGTGTTCATAAATCTAATCAACGGCCTTGCAGTGGAGTATCAGCCGGGAAAAAAATATTCCTAATGGATGCCCAATCTCAAGTGATGGCAACCCTAACAGCCACAGCCACACAGAGGCGCTCAAACAGAACAGGTGACAACTAGTAAATACCTATCTGAAATATTACCCGATATATAGATAGATAGATAGATAGATAGATAGATATATATGTATATATACTATTCCCTACTCTATATATTTAAGCAGATTATAATGCATGCATACGTAGACACTGTTTATATATGAGTGCTGTGTACATGCATGCTGTCGGAAGCACAGGCCACGAGTTACATAAGCGTATCTGTATACGTGCATAGGCATCCATGCATGACGCTTGGAATGTGTGTATAATTGCATATTTGTATATTTATATGCATCTATGCTGTGTATGCACATGTACAATCTGTATATAGACACATATATGAGTGCGGGTACGGGAATGCGCATGAACATGGAAGCATGCATTATGCGCAGGCCCTGCATGTATATAAAAAAAAAATGCCCATTCTCACTAGAGTAGACCGAAAGTCAGTGAGTTAGATTGGGGGATGCTAAGATCTGCTATTAACATGCGAGACTAGCTCAAACATGTTGGAGATTAATGGTAGTCTCCTGACTAAATTATTCCCCCACCAAGTAACAGTTGGGGCCGGTAGGTGGGGGTATTTGGCCCCAACCCTCTTAAATATGATTTCCCAGTCAAGACAACAGCCCTCATTCCTTGGAAGCGAAAGAGCTCCTGATCAGGATCGTTCTGGAGCAGAGGGTACTAAAAATATCTGGTTAGACACAGGCCACCTCATGAGGATGAATCTGCATATACAATGTAAGGACTCTGAGAACAGAATCTGATCTTTTGACACTGCTTGAGGAACTTTCATAAATTAAATGGGATATTGTAGGATTTTCTGAAGTTAGAAGACTGGGCGAAAAGCAAAAATTACTAAATGATGGACACTTACTATATTGTAGATGTATACTTACTATATTGTAGAGGTAAACCCCTAAATAGCAAATAAGAATTAAGAGTAGATTTCTGTGAGACCACATTGAAGCCACGTGGAGACATAAGATTACCACGTGGTCATGATGCTATAAAGACGAAGAAGCAACCCTTTATGGCGTCTACCTAGGTCAAGGTAAAACGAGCTGACCTCAGGTCATACCCTCTCACTCTACTGACCTCGCTTGCAGACACACCTGGCTTCGCCTCGGAGAGGCGCCGCGAGTGCCGAGCCGGCGCTCCGAGCCCGCCCCGTCCGCGAGACGCGCACCGAACAGAGACGTCAGCTATCGCTACCAGTAATTATTTCCATATAACCGTGCCAATATTCACCAAATAAAGGAGTCAAGAATATCAGACTTTGGCTTCCAAAATACCCTTTGTGAGCACCTCTCACAAAATGGTGGCAGCGATGGGATCCGTTCTGTTCGAAAATCTCCGAAAGTCTACGAAAACTCGCCACGCTATATCTAGCACAGCAAGAGTTCCACAAAATGGCAACCTACATTGCAAGAATGTGTCAGGACATAAGGCCATAGGAACACCCAGGCAATTCCAACCAAGATTTGGAACCATAAGCCCTGGCAACGTGACCACTCAGTGAGCAAGAAAAATCGAGAAATTCGGACACAAGATGGACCCCTCTGCACAAACGCACCTAAAACTTCCCTCCGAAATGTTTCCGCTCGACATTCTATACAAAACCGTAAGTACATACAATGGGCCAATTCTCCTTATTTCTCTACTTTCTCTATGTCCCCCATATACGTGTGCTTATGTGTTTTAACAGTGAAAGAAGTTCAAACGTTCTCTGTTAGGCAAAGTGTTCTTTTCTCTCACACTTTCAACATTATAATTACATTCTTATCGGTGATCGAACTGTTCATTTAATAACTGCGTTAAATGTATTGTATATTTTGCCGTAAAACAACTTTAAAGAAAGTAAATTTGTATGTTTCAATTCTTTTTCTATGATGCTACAATTTCTTTTCTCATCCGTTAATCACTTGTTTGTATTATCGAATTCATTAATTCTACAACTCGTTATGTATATAAACTTACGAGTCTAGTTCGTTAGTATTTTAAGGAATATTCCATGTATAAAATTCCCCCCGCCCCCCAAGCCACGCTACCCCCCCGCTACATGATCCTCGCAGATAGCGTCAGGTCACAGGAGAACTTTTTCCCACCCCTGTACCCTCCCTGCTCCCACCCCCCTCATCGATATTAAGTAGAAATATATTATTTAATAAGCAAGGCCTTCATGTTACGACGATGAAACCTTCAGAAAGACTTGGCAAACCAGCCTTGTCAATCCTGATGTCTCATAAAACCGCTATCTTGAAGACCGACGATCCTTCACAACCGTGCGGGATTCGTTCATAATCAGATAAGGTTTCTTTGGGTTTTGTTAAATCTTCGCAATCATGTTGTGAGAGAGATATATTAAAGTGCAATATACTCTCTTTTCCTTTCATTTTTCATATTCATATTAACCATATGGAATATGATAAATGAATTATGCTTTCTCCCTTTTGTTATTCATATTAATTAACTAAATCTAATATCATTCTCAATTAATTCGTATTTGCTCTATTTTAAATTGAATTAAAAAAGCAAATTCGATTTTATTCATTTTTTCATGTATCATATACATTACGTAAGCTTAACTTCGCCGGTCAAACGCAGCGTAAAAAGGTTCCAAGCCAGTGATGCTAGAGGTTGCCTAAGTCGTTTGTACTTGCTGCGAGCAAATATCCGATTTCAGATTGAACGAGTAATCAATTCGGATCATTACTTCATTTTTATCATTGTTATTCGCATATGTCAAGTGCGATTTCATAATCATCTACGAATTTGATATTATTATCATAGTTAATTATTATGTATGTAAGACGAAGTTATTAAGTTAGATACAGTATTTATTTTATCTTTTTATTTTTTTAAAAGGAATAATTCCATACGAGCTTGAAATAACACCTCTTACTCACTCATACATACATACATATTCTCAAACTTACTCTCTCATGTTAACTTTCTATTTCGAAATTATTGCTCACTGTAGATGCATCTTCTACCCTTCTTACTTTGCAATAGCTCACCCCACGCTTCTGTTGACAACCATACTTGACACTAACTTTGTGTCATGGCGTAAAATGAATGAATTCATAGTAATTCGGTAGAGGACTCTCCACCCACAATATTCTTTTTACTGCCCTTAGTTTGTCGAAAGTAAAAGTGGATAGTTATTAGCATTGTATTTCTATAAACTAACAATTATCTTGCAATAACTACTTACAATTTTGTTCACGAACATACTTGACACTAATCCAGTGTCATGGCATAAAACGAATTAATGAATTCAGACAGTAATTCGGTAGGACGACTCGGTGCCACCCATAACAATTCTTTTATAGCCCTTAGTTTGTTGATACGATAACGTATTAGTTATTTGCACGACTTAACTGTTTTGTAGCATCCTTTCTTATTTATTCTGAGACTCTCAGTGGTTCAAGTAAACCTTTGAGGGTTGTCACTGTTGTCTCCCTCTCCCTGAGAAGCTTGCAGTTCAAGTAGTCCCTTGCGGGTCGCTGCAAACATCTCCCTCCTTTATCTATCCTTCTTAGAAAAAAAAAAAACTAACAAAAAAAAAAAAAACGAAAAGTAATATCAAAGAAAGAAAAACAAAGTAAAATTTATATAAAATATAGAATTATGCACACACCCTCCCCCACTCTCTGTTCGTCCTTCTTTCCCTCTTCCCTTGGCCCTGTATGTAAAGGTTATCAAGCAGGTTACGGAACGCCATTACCTACGAAACGAGGCCCGGAATGTGGTCGCCCAAAAGACACCACGGTTTGGAAGCTCCGAAGCAGCAGACGCCAAAAACGCCCAGAAGAGAGAGCATGGCCGTCATTCCCAGAAACCAAGAGTGTGGCACCCATCGAACAGGACAGCCGGACGCCCTCATTTATAACGTGGAAGGCCCGCCTGCAAATTAACCAAACAGCAGCAGCCAAGTACGGAAAAACATGGAAAGCGAAGAAACAGAATCCTACATCCGGGACGTAGAACAACGCCGTGACGCGCTACCAGGACGCGCGGAAGTTGCCGCAGAGTTTGAAGTTGACCTGAACCACGCAAGGCCGGACGACACGTTCGCCCTTCAAGGTCGACTTCAACTTTACGGCTTGAGGACAAGCCTTTTTAGGTGGCCAAGCAGTCTGTGAGACCACGTTGAAGCCATGTGGAGACATAAGATTACCACGTGGTCATGATGCTATAAAGACGAAGAAGCAACCCTTTATGGCGTCTACCTAGGTCAAGATAAAACGAGCTGACCTCAGGTCATACCCTCTCACTCTACCGACCTCGCTTGCAGACACACCTGGCTTCGCCTCGGAGAGGCGCCGCAAGCGCCAAGCCGGCGCTCCGAGCCCGCCCCGTCCGCGAGACGCGCACCGAACAGAGACGTCAGCTATCGCTACCAGTAATTATTTCCATATAACCGTGCCAATATTCA
The DNA here is from genome assembly GCA_017312705.2 of Penaeus japonicus. NCBI lineage: Eukaryota > Metazoa > Arthropoda > Malacostraca > Decapoda > Penaeidae > Penaeus > Penaeus japonicus. Next base: position 29,154 of record BOPN01003347.1, on the reverse strand, counting down.
CCAAATAAAGGAGTCAAGAATATCAGACTTTGGCTTCCAAAATACCCTTTGTGAGCACCTCTCACAATTTTTTAGTTCATAAGCGCCTCGAAAAGAATATTAGGGAATTCTACAGTGTGAGCGAAAGAGTAGCTTCAGTAATACTGAAACTAAACAGCAGATACCAAGCAGCTACTGATAGAGTAAGAACCCATTTTACTGTGATTATGGGGGATTTTAATGCCAAGATAGGAACAGGGGAAAATAGGGAAACCTTAGTTGGGAAACATGAAATAGGCATCAGAAACAATAAACGCAAACGTTAATAAAATTCACTGAAGCTCGATTCCTTAAAATTATGAAGACATTCTTCGTAAAGAGACCCAGGAGGAAATTGACATGGAAATGGCTATCCGGCATTAAAAACGAAATTGCCTTCATAATCACCAATACGCACGAGATAGTGAAAATGTAAACGTTATCAATAAAGTAAATGTCGGTAGCGACCATAGACTGGTCAGAAGTCGACTTAAGTACAGAAGCCTCTCATTAATGGGGAAACCTTAGTTGGGAAACATGGAATAGGCACCAGAAATAAGAGACGCAAACGCTAATAGAATTAATTCATTGAAGCTCGATTCCTTAAAATAATGAAGACATTCTTCGTAAAGAGACGCAGGAGGAAATGGACATGGAAATGGCTATCCGGCATTAAAACGAAATTGCCTTCATAATCACCAATAGGCACGAGATAGTCAAAATGTCAACATTATCAATAAAGTAAATGTCGGTAGCGACCATAGACTGGTCAGAAGTCGAGTTAAAGTACAGCTGAAACTGGAACGAAATAAGTTCATACCGAAGCCTCTCATTAATGGGGAAACCTTAGTTGGGAAACATGGAATAGGCACCAGAAATAAGAGAGGCAAATGCTAATAGAATTCACTGAAGCTCGATTCCTTAAAATAATGAAGACATTCTTCGTAAAGAGACGCAGGAGGAAATGGACATGGAAATGGCTATCCGGCATTAAAAACGAAATTGCCAAAATGTAAGTGTTATCAATAAAGTAAATGTTGGTAGCGACCATAGACTGGTCAGAAGTTGAGTTAATATACAGCTAAAACTGGAACGAAATAAGTTCATACAGAAGCCTCTCATTAATCTTATTAACATTAAGAATAAGGCGACGGAATTCAGTCTTAACATCCGAAACAAATACTCAGTTCTCGAATTTGATATAGATCAAATGAACGACCAATTCAGTGAGATGTTAAAGGAAGCTGCACTTGAAATAGGCAGCAAAGAAAAGTTCAGTAAGCTTTCGGTAGAGACAAAAAAGCTTATAAAACAGTGTAGGGACATGAAAATAACATCAATTAGAGGCAAAATGGAATCAGCGAAGCTGACTAAAACGACAAACAAGAAAAAGAAAGAATATGTGCATAAATTTAACAGCCTTAAGGCAACAAAGAGGAGGCTTGAAATAGGGACAAACCAAATGTATGCAGTAAAGAAACCCAATGGAGAGGTGACATGCAATAAAAATGAAATTATCAAAGTATAAGAAGACTTCTATTGCGACTTATACCACTCAAACGATCAACCACATATGGAGACAAACACATTAATTGGAGATGTTCCAAACATTACGGTAGAGGAAGTAAAAAGGGCGCTAAAAGGCATGAAACGACGTAAAACACCAGGAGAAGATGGCATTAGTGTAGATCTTATTCAAGATGCAGGAGAGATTGCGGCAGTAAAACTGGCCAATCTTTTTAACAAATGTCTAAACATCAGTAAAACTCTGAATTCCTGGAAAAATGCAATAAAAATTTTAATACACAAAGAGGAGGACACAAAAGATTTAAAGAATTACCAACTATATGCCTCCTCTCAAAAATCACAGTCCGCATCACTGATACATTAGATTCAAAACAACTCAGGGAACAGACAAGCTTCCACAGCGGATTCTCAACTATAGATCATATCCACACACTAACCCAAATAAGAGAGAAAACAAACGAATATAGGAAGCCTCTATGTTAGGCATTCATAGATTAAGAAAAGTCTTTCGACTCGTTATAGGTATTAACAGTACTAGATGCAATTCATAAACAAGAAGTACAAAAAATATGTTGGGAATTATTAGAGGATATATATGGTACAGCGACCATCAAAATCCACGCAGAAACCAATAAAATACCAATAAAAAAGGGTGCCAGGCAGGGCGACACCATCTCACCGAAGCTGTTTACAGCTTGCTTAGAGGAAGTATTCAAGAAGTTATATTGAAAGAAGAAAAGGATTAAAATAGGGGATGAAATTAAGTAATCTAAGATTTCCAGATTACTTCTTTTCAGCGATTCAGCAAATGAATTACAACAATTACTAAGTCAACTGAATAGGAAAAGTCTGAAGTTTGGCCTTGAAATGAACATTCAAAAGACCAAAGTCATGTTCAACAGTCAAACCCCAATTAAGCAAATACAAATACAGGGCGAGGTAATAGAAGCAGTAAACGAGTATGTATACCCAGGGCAACTCATCCAGACGAATACATCCTGCGAAGCCGGGATAAAACGGCGAATCAGACTAGGTTGGAGTGCCTTCAGTACACATAGTAATATATTACGAAGTCATCTGTCACTATCCCTAAAGAGAAAGGTTATTGACCAATGTGTCCTCCCCCGTCATAACATATGGGCCAGAAACATGGACTGCAAAGTACTTGAGAGGAAATTAGTAAGTGCTCAAAGAGGAATGGAAAGGTTTATGCTAGGAGTTAGGTTAAGAGACAGGAGAAGAGCTACATGGATCAGGCAACAAACAAAAGTAGAGCATATACTTAAGAGCATTAAGAAGAAAAAGTGGCAGTGGGCAGGACATATATACTGGAGACAGGACAACAGGTGGACAAAGAAAACAGAATGGGAAATACACAATGCAAAGAGACCAAGGGCAAGACCAATGACAAGATTGAGAGAAGCCTTCGTTCTGCAGTGGAATGATATGTGTCTTGTCATGATAGTTTTGGAAACTGAGCGCAATACAGTTGATTTCTCCTCTGGCACGCTGTGGGACCACCCTCCCCTGACACGCTATGTGACCACCTTCTCTTAATATGTGCAACAAACTGCCCACGATGGTGGTAATATCTCTAGTAGTTGAAAATTGTATTAGCTTCCTTCAGGCAGCAACAAATATACACACAGTTTATAAAGAAAAAAGAAATGATAACTGTTTTCCTATGCAAAGTGGTTTGCATAGGAAATGACTGAAACAGCGATCATTGTCTATGAATATTGTTTTTGTTAAATCATCGAGACAATGTAGAGATAAAAAAAAAAAAAAATTCTATTTTTTGCTAATGTTGATAACAAAATATGAAGAAACACAACAAATATTAGCTAAAGGTTCAGACTAGTAGGCCAATGGATTAGAGCGCAGAGCCTGTAATGTTTACTAAACAGGACTGAAGTAATAGGGACGCCTACAGAGGCAATGGAATACCCATCAAAGCATGGTCAGCATCTTCCTGTATGTCATCGCTATCTGAAATTAATGCTTGGGAGAGACC
>BOPN01003346.1:140831-143331 GCA_017312705.2 Penaeus japonicus | reverse complement strand
TCCATATATCTATCTATATATCTATCCATATATCTATCTATATATCAATCCATACAACTATCTACATATCTATCCATATATCTATTCACATATCCATTCTTCAGGATGGAAATTGTTCTATGATACATCAAAAGCACATGTATAAACAAAACTTAATTAAAACTGACGTTTCGTATGCTGTTCTATTACATTAAAAACACGTTTGACAAAAAAGAAAGAAAAAAAAAAAAGATTATTAGTAAACATTAAAACTTCCCACGTCCCTGCGCTAAGATTAACTTAACATAAGCCACACACGCTGGCTTTTTCCCGTAGATTCTTCATTGACTGTGGAAAGCAGAGACATCTTTACCTCATCCTGGTCTTCGCATTTCCACTTCCATCAGATTGATGAAGTTTTTCGATTGGGTAAAAAGGGCGACAGTATTCTGCTTCCTCATGGACGTTGACGCAGGTTGAGCGATCTTGTAAAAAATCTAAGTTTGGATTAACATTTCTCCGTTTGTTCTGAGTTATGCCTTTATCTGAAGATATTTTTATTTTTAAAACATTTGCTCGAGAGAGGTGGTTTTATATCATATTCGAGAGAATTATAATGGTGCTGTTCTGAATTTACAGGCAAACATTTCGAGACGTACGTGTAAACAACTCAACAAACGTTTTCCCTATCGCTGGCAGGGAACACTTTCGTCAAACCGTATATTTATTCACAAACGTGGGTACGAATGTAGCGCAGCTGTTGTTGTTTTGTAGCTTGCCTGAAGTGTATTTACTCACATGTTGTGTCTCTTAGAATCTTCGTTTGATGTAACTATTGCATGGAGTTCTACTAGAAATAGGCTCACATGCATGTTACTGTTTCGCTTTGTATTATTTAATACACTGGGAAGAGGGAAAAACACTTTTTTTTTTTTTTTTTTTTTTCTTTTCTTTTCTTTTCTTTTCTTTTCTTTTCTTTTCTTTTCTTTTCTTTTCTTTTCTTTTATTTTATTTTATTTTATTTTGTAACAATAGTATGAGTTTCTTATTTATACATTTCTCAACGGTTGGGGACAATTTCATGAAAAAAAAAAATATATATATATATATATATTATATATATATATATATATATATATATATATATATATATATATTATATATATATATATATATATATATATATATATATATACTTTTCTTCAGACACTCATCACCTGATTTAAGAAAGCAGTTTTTACTGAAGTATTGGTAATTTTCACAATTTTGAGATTTCACGCAAACAATATAATCATTTCAGTACTAATTACAACCAACACTCTAACCTCAGCGAGGTCCAAAAACACTTCCCAAATGAGAAAATACATAACGTAGTATAAGTAAACAAATGTCTAGAGTTGAATGATGATGATAATGATAACGATGATAATAAAAGTAATGATGATAATAATGATAATGACGATAATAATGACAACAACAATAATCATAAGGATGATGATAATGATAAAAGACACAGTGATAAAGTGACAAAAATTATGATAATGATGGTGATGATTATGATGATAACAGTAGTAATAGTTATAATGATGATAATGATAATGGCAATTATATTAAATGACGATATTGATTATAGTAATGATAATGATAATAATAAAGATACTGATAATGATGATTATATTAATAAGGGTAATGGTAATGATAATTATATTGATAATTATAATAGTAAAGATAATGATAATGATAGTAATGATTATAGCAATTTCTGTTATCATAATAATAGTGATAATCTTAACGATACGAAAATTAATAATAACCTTAACAGTAAATATCAAATGGAGTAGCACAGAGACATACTAAATGCTTAAGTATACTTAAATTGCCTAAATGTAACATAATCATATTATTCAGTACAAGAATGGAAATGACTTACTCTGTGGTAGGAAAAGAACGACGACGAAGAACGACACCAGCGCCGCCAAGGAGAAACTTCTGGAACTAAACTTTCGAGATTCCCGCCACATTCTGGAAACAAGAATATGGTCGGTTAGACTACTGATAATTGGACGGACGTTACGTATAGTTCTTTTTTCTAACTATTTCAAACTGTTGATTAAAAGTCCAATAGAGAAGGTAGATTACTTTTTGCAAAACAACAACAACATAGAGTTTATTTATAGTATAACTACAAGGTCTGCAATCAAGGTATAGAAAGGTAAAACAGACTGAAATTAAAAAGCGGAGAGGAAAGGAATTGACTATGAATATTATAGGACAGTACATTGGGAGTGTAGGTTGGCTGGAGGAAGTTAAAAGAGTTTTAAAAATATAAATGTAAATAACTATATATACATTATAGTCAAGTTGTATCCGTTCAGTTTCTTCTTAGTATATGCATTGTATATATGCATTGTTAAAAATGGGATTAATCCTGATAGGACAAAAATTATCTGTGTGTAAATATTAACTTCTCCCCTTTTTCCCTCTTTGAAATATCCGACCTATGTAAGAAAGAAAAGAAAGA
>BOPN01003346.1:113331-115831 GCA_017312705.2 Penaeus japonicus | reverse complement strand
AGTAGTAGTATAAATAATAATCACATAATATCAATAATGAAAATGATAACAATAATGATGATGATAGTAATAATGCAAGATGGAATAATCCAGTGACGCATTGGAGTGGTTGGCTTAGCACTGGAGTCATACGTGGAGGCGACAAGGGTTCGAATCCAAGTCTTGGAGATTAATTATGCAAAATTATAATGACAGTGATGATAGTAAAAACAATGATAATCATAATGATGATGACAATAATTTTGATAATATTGATGATATTGATAATAGCATTGGTAATGATAATAGTAATGATAATAATGATGATAATGATGATAATGATAATAATGATAATAATAATAATAATAGTAGTAATGATAATGATAATACAAAAAGCAATAACAAGAAATTGTGATGCATGTAATATATTTCTAATCTCCTTCTTCTTCTTCTTTTTCTTTCGGCTGCTCCCATTTAGGGGTCGCCACAGCGGATCATCTTTCTCCAACGCGCTCGGTCTTCTGCGCATTCCTCAGTCACACCTACTGCTTCCATGTCTTCCTTTATAGCATCCATGTACCTTCTCTTTGGTCTCCCTCTCTTCCTCCTTCCGGGTACCTCCATATCCAGCATCCTCCTCCCCACATAATCCTCATCCCTCCTTCTCACATGCCCAAACCACCTCAACCTTGCTTCCTGTGCCTTTTCCCCAAATTGCCGCACATATGTTGTCCCTCTAATATATTTATTTTGGATTTTATCTACCCTCGTCACACCCAAGATAAATCTTAACATTTTTAGTTCACTTACTTCCATCTCCGCTTCCTGCCTCTTTGTCATTGGAATGGTTTCTATTCCGTACAGCATGGCAGGACGAACTACTCTTTTATAAATTTTCCCTTTAGTTTTTGCAGACACCCTCCTATCACATATCACTGGTGCAGTCTTCCTCCATCCATTCCAACCCGCTTGCATTCTCTTCTTTATTTCCCTACTTTACTTTGTACTGTTGACCCCAAGTACCTGAATTCTTTAACCTTTGCCATCTACCCCCCTTGTAGCCTTATTGACTCCTCGCCACCTCCATTCAGACACATGTACTCAGTCTTGGTCCTGTTCACTTTCAGTTCCCTCCTCTCTAGTGCATACCTCCATCTTTCTAGCTCTGTCTCCACTTCCACTCGGCTTTCGGAACATATTACTACATCATCAGCAAACAATATAGTTTGTGGGGCTTATCTATTAAGTAGAAATAACATAACTGGAACAACATAGTTATAGACATGTCTTTTATCAATCTCTGAAAACAAACTACATCTATAATAAAGTGCCATTTAATTATGCATGTCATTTCCTGAAAAACCCTTTTCTGAATGGACTTTCCTTCGAACATCCATAGTTAACGTATCTCTTTACAAAGATAGTGATGCTTTGAGTAATCTTCCAACAGGCAAACAGACTTGGGAGAGTGAGATAAGCTTCTTTTCACGCGTGTGTACTTTAAAGTAACGATGTCAGAGCGTCACAAAGTCTGCTGGCAAAAGGGATGTTGTAAGATAAACTCTAGGTGGGGTAGGGAGAGAAGAAGGGGAGGGGGAGGGGGAGTAAGAAAGATAATGACAGCAAGAAAGGTGTCTTTTTTTTGTGAATGTATGTCATTTCATCTCCTGGCGTTCTTGAGTGTTTTGTCAAGTTGATGAGAGTGATGCGTAGCCAAGTAAATCTCTGTGGATGAAACTGTAAAGGGTTATATTCCATTCACCAAAAAAAGAAAAAGAGAAAAAAAAGAGAAAAGTGCAGATAGCGAGAAGGTTGAGTCCTGAATGGCAGTACTCATCTCAAGTCAAGGAATGAAGGAGAGTCATATGGAACCAAGTAAACATCTATGAATGTATCGTCAAAGGAATGTTTCTATTCACAAAATAGAGAAACCAGACAGAGCAAGTAGAATGAATAAGAAATTACTCTTTTTAAGTCAAGAAATGAAGACGATGATTGAAATGCAATCCAGTAAATGTTTATTAGTGTAATTTCATAATTGATTTCTACCACGTGAAGAAGTTACAAAGCGTTAGTAGATTTAATACTATGATGAAAACCATGATGAAGTACTCAATGTATATCACGCAGATGATAAAAGGGATGTTGTTACATTCAAAGAGAAAGATGGAAGAAAAAAAGAAAGAAGGGAAAGAAGAGAGAAAAATAAAGGTAATATAACGCAAAAGCACATGATCATCCGAAAGTAATAATTATCAATAAAAAAAGAAAAAGAAAAAAACTCAAAATGAACAAATTCATCAACAGAGAAAACGACAAACGACACACACACACACACACACACACACACACACACACACACATACACACACACAAACCACAATATAGTCAATCTAAAGAAAACACCGACCTTGCTGCATGCTCCGGAGCAGTCACTCTACCACACAGTACACAGCAACCGCAAAGGTTCCTAAACACACGAAGAACAAACCAGGCTGATAAAAAAAAAAACAGAACCCCC
>BOPN01003346.1:105000-108764 GCA_017312705.2 Penaeus japonicus | reverse complement strand
ATATATATGTGTATATATATATATATATATATATATATATATATAGCTGGTATTAAAGTTTAAAAACGTAATTCTTCTGTTGATTGCGATTTCATAATATTCAATCCTCGGGTGAAAGCTTTTAAAATGATATTCTTTCGTTAGTTGAATATGATCAAGTGTTATTTTTACTCGTACGGATATTTACTTTGTATTTCTCTCCCTTTCTCGATCTATTTATCTATGCATTTTTTTTTTTTTTCACTTTTCACTTTTCATCATCTCCCTCCTCTCTCTCTCTATCTATCTATCCATCTATCTATTTCTCTCCTTTCTCCACACACACACACTCTCTCTCTCTATCTATCAATCTCTCTCCACATACATATTCTCTCTCTCTCTCTCTTTCTCTCTCTCTATCTATCTATGTTCATATATCTCCTCTCTCCATACACACATACACTCTCCTCTGTCTGTCTCTATCTCTCTACTCTCTCTCCCTTCTTCTTTTTCTTTCCCTCTATCTCTCTATCCTTCGATACCCTCCATCTTCCCCATCTGTCCATCTATATTCCTCCCATCTTTCAATCTTTCTTCCCTCCCCCTCCATTCCCCTCTCTCCCTTCCTCTCTCTCTCCCTCAATAATCTATCCATCTACCCTTCATCTCTTACTCCTTCCCTCTCCCCTCTTATACCTTCCTCATTCCCTCTCTCCGTCTCTTCCTCTGTTAATTTACATTTTCCCTCCTCCTTCTCTCATCTCCCTCTCCTCATTGCCCATTCTATCTAAATCCTCCTGTACCCTCCCTGCCTCCCTTCTTCCGATTATCCCCTCTTCTCTTCCTCCCTCCCCTTCCACCTACCTACCTCCCCTCATTTCCCATTCTATCTCTTTTCCTCCCTCCCTCCCTCCCTCTCTCCCTCACCCACCCACTCCCTCCCTTTCCAACCCCCTCTCCCTCACCCACCCACCCCCTCCCTTTCCAACCCTCTCTCCCGCCCTCACCCCCCCCCTCCTACCCGCTCTGCCTCCCCTTCTCTCAGTCCAGAAAGTGAAGTCCCGAGAGGTCTTAATGACTTCCGTTTGAGACGCGTCGGAGGCTGAGTGTCTTGATTGCATCATTCATCTCGCGCGTGGACAGCCGACCCGCATGTGAGAGTAGGATGCGGAATGAAGGGGTGGGGTTGTTGGCATGGGGATGCAGAGGCTAACGTTTACACATTGCACTCAAACACACACACACACACACACATATATATATATACATACATAAAAACATACATATGTGATAGTGGCACGTGTAATATGGTGATATTTTCTTTTGTATCGATGTCTTGGCGGACGTCTTCTGTTCGGCTGGTGTGTCTCACGGGCTAGGCGGGGGGGTGGGGGGGGGTCAGAGGCAGGGGCGCTGACAGCTACCCGCCGGAGAGTGTGGGAGTTCGTGAAGGAAAGAGCGGTGTCTCTGCCGGAGTGTGTCCGAGTGTGTCCAAGTGAGTGGGACTGACCTGAGGTAGCCTTATATTTGATCAGTCAGGTCGCTATAAATAGACTCCTAGTTTCCTCGTCTTTATAGCATATCGTGACCACGTGGCCTTCTTATATCTCCACGTGGTGTCCACGTAGTCTCACAACACACACACACACACATCTCTCTCTCCTCTCTCTCTCTCTCTCTCTCTCTCTCTCTCTCTCTCTCTCTCTCTCTCTCTCTCTCTCTCTCTCTCTCTCTCTCTCTCTATATATATATATATATATATATATATATATATATATATATATATATATATATATATATATATATATATATATATACACACACACACACACACACACACACACACACACACACACACACATATATATATATATATATATATATATATATATGAAGATAAAGATATTAATGATGATAATAATAGTTGTAATGATTATTATGATGATAATAAGAATGAGAATAATGGTAATAATGTAAAAAAAAAAGTAATAACAGCAACTATTGCTCGTCCACATCCTTTTATCATGTTTGCATGTCCCTTCTCTTTTTACTCACTCTCTCCTTCGCCCTCTATGTCTACCTCTCTTTTCCCTACTTTTCCCCTCTCCCTAAGAGCCATCCCCGCCCCTCATCTCACCTAATTCCCACTGTAATCGCCCGCAGCCGTTTTTATTTCAATATAAGCATGACAAAAAAAAAAAAAAAAAAAAAAAAAAAAAAAAAAAAAAATCACATCATCCAAGCGAGAATAAAGTTTACACAGGACGGGATAAAACAATAGACAGCCATAGGCCTACAATACAATTGAAATGGTTCATGGAATTGATAATCTGATGAATGTTAATGCATTTCTCTTCAATAACTTAGCTGTCGACTACTTCAAATGTTCAAACGTTATAATAAAGGAATGAAATAGCTTCCGCGTTTATTGAACTGACTGATAAATAGCCAGGGAGGTCTTTGAAGAGCACAGGCGATAATCACAATCAAACCTATTGATATTTATTAATTCCTTTTTATACAAAAAGAATAAAGTATACATTTTGATTCACTATATCTACATGGAAGAAAGTGCTAATTGCACCTAATCGTTTGTTTATCTTTGTGGATACATTTATGTAAAATCCTTCATTATTTTATTGCTTTAAAGGTTTAAGTAGAATTTAATTTTTGTAAAATCTTCATACAAATAGTCCCTCAATTACAAGGAACCCCCGTTTCCTAAAATCTCACTGTCTTACTATACAACAAACATTAAAGGTGTGGATCTTATGAAAAACGTTATTTTATATATTATCCGTAGGATTATAACATGGATCATGCTTTCTAAGATATGAATTTATATAGAAATAATTTCCCACAAAAAATCTTTATCCCCTCTCTCACTTCTTTTTGTCCTTCTCCCTTACTCCCTTTCCTCTTTCCTCTCCCTCACTCCTTTTTCCTCCTCACTCCTCCGGCACTCCCTTCCCTCCTCATTTCTCCCTCACTCCCTTCCCTCCTCATTTCTCCCTCATTCCCTTTTTCTCCTCATTCCTCCCTCACTCCCTTTTCCTCCTCATTTCTCCCTCATTCCCTTCCCTCCTCATTTCTCCCTCACTCCCTTTTTCTCCTTATTCCTCCCTCACTCCCTTTTCCTCCTCACTCCTCCGCCACTCCATTTTCTTCCTCACTCCTCTCTCATTCCTCTCTCTCTCCCTTTTCCTCCTCACTCATCCTTCACTCCCTTTTCGTCCCTCACTCACTTTTCCGCCTCATTCCTCCGCCATTCCCTTCCCTATTTGCCATCCCTCGCCCCTTTCCTTCCTACACCTCCCTTACTCTCTCCTTCTCCTCCCTCACTCCCTTCCCTCCTCCCCATTCCTCCGACTCTTCCCTAATCCGTCCTCCTCCCCCGTCCCCTCCCCCTCCTTTCTTCCATTCATTAAAGTCCCGTCACCTTTCGACTCACCCTCGTGCCCCCCCCCCTCCCCCTCCTCCTCACCCCCTCACCTTCTCTTTACATTCAAGAGTAAAATCGAAGTTTGGACGGGGGGCTGCTACAAGTTTCATTTGTGTTCCCTCCCTCCCCCTCTCTCACTCACTCTGTCTGTTTGTTTGTCTCTCTCTCTCGCTCTCTCTCTCTCTCTCTCTCTCTCTCTCTCTCTCTCTCTCTCTCTGTCTTGTTTGTTTGTCTGTCTCTTTCTCTCTTTCGTTCAATTTCTCTCTCCCCTCTCTCTCTTTCAATCTGTGTGTGCGTGTGTGTGTGTGTGCGTGTGTGTGTGTACATATATATATATATATAT
>BOPN01003346.1:100000-102500 GCA_017312705.2 Penaeus japonicus | reverse complement strand
ACGATACTAATCCTATCATGATAATGATAATCCTATTGCAATGACAGTAATGAAGATATTGTTAAGAATAACGATATAATTTTTTTATGGTGATACTGATGCTTATATCTATTTCGAACTTATTTTTGAAAATTATTGAAAATAAATGATAAGAAATCGTATATTGGAATATGTAGTCTTTTCATCCGACAAAAGAAGAAATGAATAAATAAAAAACCCTGCAAACTCAACCTGCTGTGTCAAAATAGTCAATAAGTGATTGCGTAACGATGTCCTCTTGTGAAGTTGTAGTGGATACTCTTCTTTTTCTTCTACTCTCTCTCTCTCTCTCTCTCTCTCTCTCTCTCTCTCTTTCTTTCTTTCTCTCGCTCGCTCGCTCGCTCTCTCTCTCGCTCTCGCTCTCTCTCTCTGTCTTTCTCTTCCCCCCCACCCTCTCTCTCTTTTTCACTCTGTCATTATTATTATGTACGTTGAATATTATTTGTATATGTAAGTCTTCCCTATTGTATTCTATATAATACACTTATCAGTATAATTTGTATCTTTCGTGTCATTCTATTTGTTACATATATATATCTTAACAAATACACAAATATACATACATATACGTACGTTCGTTACTTCACCTCTTTGATCACCCCTCTTTTACTGTCACGTCAAACATACCAGTGTTGTTTTATATTTCCCTTCTCAAATGCTATATAATGATGCAACACTTCCCTCATGATAATCAAATGCCACATGTCACACACGTGATTCACATATATCTTTAGACAAATCATACATTGTGGTAGAGGAAGTCTCTCTTAGGGGAGCAGAGGAGCAACACCTCGCTCGTCCTCGGAGGAGCAGCCCTCACTCCAACGTCCTACTGTTCAAGCTAAACAATAAAACCGAGAAAGCTGTTTCATTCATGTTCTTCACACCCTAATAACACAGTACCATTATTCTTGTAAGAGGTTACCACCCAGACCTTTTTCTCTTTGCTTTCTCCCTCCCCCTTCTTTCTCTCTCTCTCTCTCTCTCTCTCTCTCTCTCTATCTATCTATCTCAGTTTATCTTTCTCTCCCTCTCTCTCTCTCTCTCACATACATTCTCTCTCTCTCTCTTTCTCTCTCTCTCTCTCCCTCCATCTCTCTCTCTATCTATCTCTATCTATCTTTCTCTATCCCTCTCTCTCTCTCTCACACACACATACATTCTCCCTCTCCCTCTCTCTCTCTCTCATACATTCCCCCCCCCTCTCTCTCTCTCTCTCTCTCTCTCTCTCTCTCTCTCTCTCTCTCTCTCTCTCTCTCTCTCTCTCTCTCTCTCTCTCTCTCTCTCTCTCTCTCTCTCTCTCTCTCTCTCTGTTTTATGGTGGTGGTGGTGATGGTGGTGGTGGTGGGGGGTTCTGGTTGTTTTTATCAGCCTTGTTTCTTTGTGTGTTCAGGAGCTTTTGTGGTCGTGTTAGAGTGACTGCTCTGTAGAATCGGCTTCCCTTTGTATGTGTATATATGTATATAAGAAACAGTGGCTAAATACATAGCAAGTTTCCAATTACTTTCAGAACACAAAGGGAGAAGAGACCAGAATACACAATGCTATTGTTACTATTTGAAAAATATGTATTTTTTCAACTATTCAGATATATTTTTATGTATAAAGAGAATAAACTAAATAAAGATGAAATAGAATTATCATTTCTTGAAACTCCATCGAGGATACAAAATGCATAGTATCTATAAAGATTTTACACGAATAAAAAAAAAAAAAAAAGAATAGGATCGGTTACATCTCTTTCACTTTCATTTAAAAAAAGTTTAGTCATCATCCTTTTTAAAGTATCATACATACGGGAAGTCTGTAAAAAAAAAAAAAAAAAAAAAAAAAAAAAAAAGTTTAAGTCTTCTAAAGCTCTAAATTTGTCATCAAATAATTTTGTGAAGATGAACAACATGAAACAAAATTCTTGCTTTTTATCTTCTACGATCAAAAATATTTTTCTTTCTTCTTTTCTTTACGATGAGATAAAAAATGAATAAATAAAGAAGGTTTCGCAGGACTATAGTATACCCGGAAAAAATGACAAAGGTTATTCATATCTTATGCTAGTTATGTTTAGAGAACTGATGATATACAGATGTAGATAGGTAGATAAAGAGGAACGAAGAAATAATATAAGGTATGATGATAATAATGATGACATTGATAATGAATATTACAAAAAAAGATGAGGGAAAGATGATGGGGAGGGAGGGAGAGAAAGAGAAAGAGAGAGGAAGACTTAGAATAGAGAGAAAAAAGAGAGCGAGAGATAGAGACTTAAAGAGAAAGAGAGAGAAAGAGAGAGACCTAGAATAGAGAAAGAGAGACAGAGAAAGAGAGCGAGTGAAAGAGAGAGAGAGAGAGAGAGAGAGAGAGAGAGAGAGAGAGAGAGAGAGAGAGAGAGAGAGAGAGAGAGAGACCCAGAATAGAGAAAGAGAGAGACCTAGAATAGAGAAAGAGAGAGAGAAAGAGA
>BOPN01003346.1:77500-80000 GCA_017312705.2 Penaeus japonicus | reverse complement strand
AGTTGTGTTTTTTGTTTTTGTTTTTCTTTCTTTCTTTCCTTCGTTTTCTTTCCCTTTTTTCTCGTTTTCTTTTCTTTATATTGTGTTTATATTTATGAAGAATTTTTAGTATTCGTAATTTTTAGCTAACCTTTTTTTATTCTAATTATTAGCGGGGACAATGGTGGTTACGATGGTGGTAAGGGTGATGATGATGGTGATACTGAATGTGTTGGTATTGGTAGTGATGATGATGGCATGGTGGTATTTATGGTGAAGGTGATGTTGATGGTATGGTGCCTGAATAAGGTGGTATTGGTAGTGATGATGGCGTGGTGGTGGTTATGGTGAAGGTGGTGTTGATGTTATGGTGCCTGAATGTGGTGGTATTGGTAGTGATGATGATGATGAGGGGGCCGATGATGGTATGGTGGTAGCGATACATCACACGTGGTGATGGTGAAGGTGGTGTTGATGGTAGTGATGATGACGACGGTGATGATGATGGTATAGTGCCTGTGATGAAGATGGTGATACTAAATGTTGGGTCAGTGTTAGTGATGGTGATAACGATGATAACAATGCTGATAATAATGATGAGGTGAAAAAGGTTGTTGCGGTGATGATAATGATCCTTACAGTCAAACCCAACTATCAATCTAACCGTAACTACCTATCGCACTTTCCTCTTCATCTTCTCTTTCTAAAAGAATATGCAAAGGAACCCAAAGGAAAAGTATTGAATTCTCACGCCTCAGAGTGGCTCTCATCCCTTCACTTAAAGAAGAGTGAGAGGTAAATACAGGTCGAAGGTGTGTGCTTGAATATGTATATATATATATATATATATATATATATATATATATATATATATATATATATATATATATATATATATATATATATATATATATATATATATATATATATATATATATATATATATATATATATGTGTGTGTGTGTGTGTGTGTGTGTGTGTGTGTGTGTGTGTATAAACATATGTGCATATGTGTATCTATCTATTTATATATATATATATATATATATATATATATATATATATATATATATATATATATATATATATATATATATATATATATATATATATATATATATATATATATACTTACTGACCGTGCCTATCAGAGCAGCGAGAGGTAATGTGAACTGGAGGAAACGACAGAATAATAATCCTCATGAGCATTATGAATTGACTGTTAATTAAGGACTATTCAGAATTATTCGCCGCGTCAACGATGAGTGGAGAATGTTCACTGACCCTTGACAGTTCACTCGTGATAGGGTATTTGATGAGTTACTGATATATGGATAATTTAAAATGGTGATGATGATGATGATGATGATGATGATGAGCATGAGGATAATGGTGATGAGGATGATGATGATGATCATCATTATAACGATGATGATATTGCTGCAGGTTATTTGGATAATGATTATGACGGTGACGATGATGATGATAATGATTATCATAACATTATCAATATCATCGATGATGATAATAAAGGTAATAATGATAATGATAACAGTGGTGATAATGATATTAATAATAATAATGAAACATTAATAATGATAATAGTAGTAATGATAATATCAATAATGATGATAACAATGACAATAATCACAATGATGACAATAATAGTAATAGTAATAAAGATTATGATAATAAAGACAATTATCATCCATGATACTATCATCCTTCTCATTATAACTATGATCTTTATCATCCTTATCATCATCTTACCAAAAAGAGTAATAGAAATAGTGAGGCCATCGATGATAAAAAAAAACAAGAACAACAATAATGACGAGACTGGTGATGACAATGATATCAACAATGACAACATTTATCTCCTTTAATATGATACAGATAATTAAATTACTCCTAGTGCCTCTCTCCATCATGGAGCATAGAGAGAGGATTAATATACAAGGAAATAGTTTAGCATGAGAGATCCTTTGTTATACTTAAGATGCCAAATCGCTGAAGGAAACGACATGAAGGGTAGGGTTCCTTAAAGATTTTCCTTAAGAAAACGGTACCTTAAAAATATTCCTTAAAAAAAAGAATAAATAAATAAAAAAAATTAAAATCAATTCTAGAGAAATATTTCTTAAA
The DNA here is from genome assembly GCA_017312705.2 of Penaeus japonicus. Lineage (NCBI taxonomy): Eukaryota > Metazoa > Arthropoda > Malacostraca > Decapoda > Penaeidae > Penaeus > Penaeus japonicus. The sequence goes on along the minus strand of BOPN01003346.1, from coordinate 77,875 downwards.
ATATATTCCTTATAAACAATATTTCTGAAAATATATTCCTTATAAGAAATATTTCTGAAAATGTATTCCTTATAAGAAATACTTCTTAAAATATATTCCTTATAAAAAAATATTTTCAAAGTATTTTTTTTCCCGAAAGACGCTTCAAATAGCCATTAGAAAAGATATTCCAATCGCGTACTTTTTCCCTACTTTATACTTTTTAATTCAATTCCCAAAACTGAAAATCTGCATCTCAGAAATTTCCAAATGAGAGAGGAAAAAGAAATTCCATAACGGCGTGGATTTCCAGAAGTTTTTCCTTTTTCCTTTTGACAGATATATACGTTGAATTCCCGAGGGACCAGGGTGTATTCGCTCGTTCACTGCCTTTAA
>BOPN01003346.1:52500-60000 GCA_017312705.2 Penaeus japonicus | reverse complement strand
CTAATTAGCTGTTTTAGTGTGCTAGTGTTGTTTTTTTTTTTCTTTTTTTTTAGTAACGATATTCATAAGTGCTGAAAATTATAGTTAGTAGTATTTTTGGGTAATGATGGTTAGTAATGATTTTAGAAGTAACAATTAACAATGATTTTAGAAACAAGTCTTTAATACTTTTTGAAATGATAGTCCGTAATGTTTTTAGAAATAATGGTTAGTAATGATTCTCAGTAACAATATCTAATAATAATCTTAACTGATATCAATTATCAATCGTTCGTAGCAACAATCCTTTGTTACAAGTATGGTATGTATAATAGTTTTATAAAACAAAATGACATTACGATACATAATTATATTTGAAATAGTGTACAAGAGCATAATGATAATGAATTTAATAATATTGCAATGGAGTAGAACAGAATGATAATGACAATGTTAATAACAATAATACTAATGATGCTACTACTAATTCTAATAGTATTAGTATCCAACCAGTGCCCCCTTTGCATCGATGGTTTGTAAGTACATAATCCCCCTTATTCATTCAGTTTCATTCCCATCCCATTATCTCCCCTTCGCTTTACTTCCGCCACATAAGGCTTGATTTCCTTTGCCAGGATTTTGGCTGTTCCTTTCATGTGTATTCGCCCCATTGCAAGAGCAGCTTGTAACCTTCACCCGAGTTTCCTGCACAGACAGTCTATCCACTGTCTGCTTCACCCATCAGTTCTGCAATCTCCTCCTCATTTCTGCAATACTTTCATCAATTCTGCAATACTTTCATCAATTCTGCAATACTTTCATCAATTCTGCAATACTTTCATCAATTCTGCAATACTTTCATCAAATCTGCAATATCCCCATCAATTCAGCAATACATTCATCAATTCTGCAATACTTTCATCAATTCAGCAATACATTCATCATTTCTGCAATACTTTCATCAAATCTGCAATATCCCCATCAATTCTGCAATACTTTCATCAATTCTGCAATATTTTCATCAATTCTGCAATGCTTTCATCAATTCTGCAATACTTTAATCAATTCTGCAATACTTTCATCAATTCAGCAATACATTCATCATTTCTGCAATAATTTAATCAATTCTGCAGTACTTTCATCAATTCTGTAATACTTTCATCAATTCAGCAATACTTTCATCAATTCTGCAATATCCCCATCAATCCTGCAATACTTTCATAAATTCTACAATATCCCCATCAATTCTGCAATTCTTCCATCAATTCTACAACCATGAGTTATGCTTCTCACATTCGTTATCCTCAAACCCCTATAACTTTGATCTTGTACCTCTCGTCTGGTCACAGTTTTTCCTCTTGACTCATCCCGTAGACTTTATGACCGGATGCCCTTCCTGACGCCATCCTTCCTCCTGTATCTTGGAGAATTAGGAATTAGAGAATAAGGATTGTAATGATAACAATAATTGTGGTAGTGATCATGGTGATAATGATAATGATAAGAATGAAAATAACTATGATAACAGTAATGATGGTGATGATGATAATGATGGTGGGGAAAATATTAATGGCAAAAACTATAAGAATAGTAGTGATTATGATAATAATAATAGTGAAAATGTCAATAATAACAAATTATAAAAGAAATATGATGTAAATATTGTGTCAATAATGGTAATGATAATGATGATAAAAAAATGATAATAATGCTAATAATAGTGAAGAAAAAATATTTGTAATAATAATGATAATGACAATCATCATAATGATGATAATGATAATAATAAGTTAAAGCATTGATGATAATAATGATGGTAGTAATAATGAGGATAATAATAATAATGATAATAGCAATAATAATAATAACAATGATAATAAGGATACTAATAATGATAATGTTAATAATGATGATAATAATGATTATCATTATAATGATGTTGATCATAATGATGATATTGGTAATGATATTAATAATCATTATAATAATGATAATGCTGATAGTAAAAACATGATGACAATAATACCATTAATAATAAAAATTAATGATTATGATAATAATGGTGAAGATGATAATGCTATAATAATACTAATAATAACAAAGATAACAATAATGATAATAGTGGTAGTAGTTATAGAAGTGATAATGACAAAGATAAGAATAATAGTAATAATGATCATGATAACAGAAATGTCAATAGGCAAATTAGAATGAATTTTAGACATAATTATCAAGTGTAAATACAATACAATCCTGTGATCAAAAAAGATATAAGTTCTATGTAAAGCTCATCTGCACTTTCTCATAAAACTTATAACTTTACAGACTGTGTTATTTGATTGCTGAGCCTCTAAGTCTGTATAGTGCAAACTCTTTCCTAAGTCGTGGGTATGATATATATAGTATGCCCATTGCTAGAAATATTGATACTAGAATTATCTGTACAGTGCTTTATCCTTGTAGCTAAATAGATAAGTAGTGAAACTAAGTCACATTTATATTTATATCTATCTATCTGTCTATCTATCTATCTATCTATCTATCTATCTATCTATCTATCTATATATATATTATATATATATATATATATATATATATATATATATATATATATTTATATATATATATATATACATATATATATATGTGTGTGTGTGTGTGTGTATATATATATATATATATATATATACATATATATATATATATATATATATATATATATATATATATATACACACACACACACACACACACACACACACACACACACACACACACACACACACACACACACACACACACACATACACACACACACACACACACACACACACACACACACACATGAATATACATACGTTGACCAAAAAGGTTTTAAGCTAGTGACACAAATTCCCCAAACAGTGTTCGACAATTTACCTTCCACTTCAACAGCTTGGAAACTTGGATATCGGTTCGAGTTCAGGTTCAAGTTGGATCTAAACAAGATTGGTTCGCTAATGAGCGAGGGAATTATATCTCCAACTTTGATCCACTTGACTTCATTATACGTAAATCCGAGGTCAATCGTGAATGAGTGAACCCCGTTATAGAGTCTCAGGCAGTGGAAGCACTTTCATGTTTCCATGAAGTTAGCTAATACTCTGTTGTTGTTGTTTTTTATTTAGTATAAATAACGGGATGTTTTCAGACACGTGATCAATGATATTAAGTGTATCATTTAAAAATGATAATCATGATATTAAATATTGATAACAATACAATGATAAAGATAATAATAAAGAAGAAAATAAGTAAAGCAGTCGCACAATGAGCATAAAGAATTTATTTTTCCTCTCACTTCTTTTGCAAAAAGATACGTATTTCTAAGGTTGTGATTTAAAACAACAGAAAAATAGATATCTCTGGTAGAAGAATTTTTTAAAAATCAGTTGCAATTCACACAATATCTTAATAACAACTGACTGTTAATTTATTATGTTCTGAAATGTTCAATGTCTTTTTCATCGTTGATTTACATTTAAATGTAGCTCTGATCTGAACATGTGAGTGTGAACAAAATGACATAAAACAAAAAGGCTGTACATATACGATCTTTATACACGATATAACGAAGCTTTTAAATAGCCTTTGCATGTGTCTGTGTTTATGTATAAATAACCACACATACACATACATGTAAGGCTATTCACAAAAAGGCATGAAAATATAATTAATAGAGTAAAAGTAATCAGACTAAAATAAATTGGTCTTAAGACAAAATGAAACTCAAATATAACACAAAGAAATTTCGTTAAGGTTTTGTATAACTTGTAAGCAAAGTAACCTGCAATCATACTATTCACTGTCTAAAATCGTAGTTGCTACTATGGTCATTATTAACATTGTTGTTATTACCATATCATCGTTCTTGTTGCTGTTGTTGTTGTGTTTGTTTTATATGATAATGATTGATATTATCACCATTATTATCATTCTCAGCAGCAGCAGCATGTTCTTCATCATTATCATCATCATCACCATCATCATCACCACCAACAACAACAACAAAATTATCATTATTAACATGATCATCATTAACATTGCTATCATTACCAATACCACAATACCGAAGAGTGCTGTCTGTAATAGTAATGGTAATGATATTAGTAATAGTATTTCTACTACTATTACTACCACTATTACTACTACTATTACTACCACTATTACTACTAATGATCCTAACATCATGGATAGGTATAATAACAACAATACTGATTACAATAATGATAACAAAAGTGATAATCATCATGTCAGTAATGATTATAATGATACTACTAATAATGACAATGATCGTAATATATCGAAGAAAAATAAGACGGATGATGCTAAGAGTAATAATGATGATGATGATGATGATAATGATCATGAAAACTTATTATAGTTGATAACAATGATAAAAAATAATAATGATAATGATAACAATAAAAATTATATTAATAACAAGAACAGCAATATCAATCATAATGAGGATAATGGTAATAATTGTGATAGAACAATAATAACATAAATGGTAATAATTATGCAAATAATAAAGGGGATAGTGCTGCTGATGACAATAATGCCAATGATAATAATAATGAGAATAATAATGATGATAATAATAGAAACACCAATAAGGATGACAGTAATAATAATATTAATAATAGTGATAGTGATAATAATTATAATAATAATAATAATAAGAATTATAATGAAAATTATCTTAAAGATGATAAATGATAATGATAAGATGATGATAATGATGATACTGTCATAATTCCAATGATGATGATGATAAAGATGAAGATTCTGTAGTAATAATAAGGATGATAATGATACCTTAATGATAAAAAATAGAGTAACAATAAACGATAACAATAGTAATGATAATGATGATAATAATAATAGTAATAATAATGATGATAATAATAATGGTGATAATAATAATAATCGTAATAATAATGATGATAATAATAATCGTAATAATAATGATAATAATAATAATAGTAATAATATTGATGATAATATGAATAGTAATAATAATGATGATAATAATAGCAATAACAACAGTAAAAATGATAATAACAATAACACCTAATGATGATAACAACAACATAACTTGCATGGCAGATATAAGAATACATAAGACAATCTGGGTATTAGAACAAGAATGCCTATAAGCTGTGAAACGAGAAATGAAAGTGTAGATCAAGTGTAGGATTTAATATCGTGAAATCTGAAAATATAAATGTTCAGAGAATTACTTCGTTTTCTTTTGTCATTGCTAGTCTACGTGTGTGTTTGTGGTAGATGTGTGAGTTTGCATATATTATGGGATGTATATATGTCTTTTAATCTATCTGTTCTCTATCTGTTCCTTGTCTTCTTTCTCTCTCTCTCTCTCTCTCTCTCTCTCTCTCTCTCTCTCTCTCTCTCTCTCTCTCTCTCTCTCTCTCTCTCTCTCTCTCTCTCTCTCTCTCTCTCTCTCTATCTCTCTTTCTCTCTCTTTCTCTCTCTCTCTATCTATCAATCTATCTATTTACCTATCTACTTATCTATATCTCGATCTATCTATGTATATATCTATCTGTCTATCTATCTATTTATCTGTATATCTCTATCTATCGATCTATTCTTTGTATCTGTCTGTCTGTTTGTATCTATCTGTGTCCATCTATCAATCTTTCTAACTATTCATCTCTCTATGATATCTGTATCTATTCATTTATTCATATACTCATTTTTTTTTTTACATGAATGTGTGTATGAGTATATGTGTGTGTGAGAATATGTGTGTGCACGCGCGTATGTGTGCGTGTCCCTGAGATCAAGATTAAGATATCACAACTTCAGGCAACACCGACATAAAACACTAATTGGAAACTCCTACGAAGCAAATAACCCTTTCGGGAAGCTTTACATAAATTTTACCCCCCCCCCCCCCCTCCTCCTCCTGCCCCTCTAGAAAAAGGGAGACGAAATCCATCCTTTGAGAAAAAGAGAGAGAGAGAAAGAGCGGGGAGGGGAGGGGAGGGGGGAGGGGGAGGAGGGAGAGAGCAATCGTGACTTGCTACATCATAAATCTTCCTCACAGGTCATGAAGAAACACGAACTGGTTGACTGTCGCCTTTGAAGTCAGTCCGAGTAATGTCAAGCTGGCATGGGAGAGTGAATCGCAGGTCATGCCTCACGGTTTGTTTGTTTTTTTGTTTGTTTATGTCTGTGTGTATGTGTGCCCAACGGTCGAAACGAAGCTCATCTGTTAAACCTGTTTTATTTCGTGATTAAGAACCCCGTACACGCTGCAAATAGCAATATCTGTGAAGTAAGCAATCTTGGACGCTTTGGTGATATATATGGTTGTGCAAGTCATTCCTGGACTTGTATTTTTTTCGATGAAATAATACATGCAAGAAAGGCGATTCCTGTTCGAGTTTTCTTCGGTTTGCGCATGAATAGTGTGACGTCAGTAACTACGTCATGAACTTAAAACCGACTTGCGTAACAGTTCATGATTGATTGCACCAAAACAAGTTAACTGGACAAGCTAACTGGACGCTTGAACCCACAGCAACACTTCCCAGACAAAACAAAAACAACCATGGTCACTCTTGAGACGGTAAAATTACTGATTGAGAATCTGTCTCAAGCATATTAAAATATTTTGGAATACACACTGAAGCAATTTTTGGACAAGGTTTCATACCTTGAATCAACCTTAATTAAAGGGATCCCTGGAATATACCCAAGCAGAGGTAGACGATCTAAAAAATAAAACAAATGAAATAGCGAATGGCGGAACAACAAGGTGACCAGCTCACCATCCGAGAGTTGCAACGCGACCTGAGCGAATCCCCGGCCGAGCTGAAACGTGTTGCAGTCCATTGCAACACCGCTTCAACATCATCCTCGACGGCCTTCCCGAAGACCCAAGCGAAGCGAGTGAGCAAACTGAGGCGAAGGTCGACGCATTATTCATGGAGAAGCTGCATCTTCTTGACTTGCCGATGGAGAGGGCACAGCGAGTGGGACAGCGCCACGACAACCACGACAACCGTCCTGTTGGTGCGCTCCCCGAAGCAGGTCGAGGGTGATGCAGCCATGAGGAATACCAGGAAAATGAAGGGCACCAAGATCTACTTTAATGATGACCGCTTCCCTGCATCACAAAAAAATCAAAAGGGATCAACTGCCCGCACTGAATGCCGCCCGTTCCGAGGAAAAAATCGCCTTCTTCCTGCGAACAAAACTCGCCAAAAAAAGGAACGAACTGGACCAGTGGCAGCCGCATCGAGACCAGATTCCAGAATCCCTGATACTCAGGATATCCGGTCGGCGCAGGAGAGACGAAATACCCGGAATCAGTCCAACCAGGTGTCTAATTAAAATCTTAATTTACTGCCTTCCTTAGTTTTCTTTCTATTTTTATCTCTATTAATCATGGATTCCTGTCTTAGTTATCTCCCTTGAATTTCTTCCTTTAAAAATGAAGGAATTCAC
>BOPN01003346.1:40000-42500 GCA_017312705.2 Penaeus japonicus | reverse complement strand
TAGCATCGAAAAACTAAAAGGAAAAAGAAGACGACTTTCACTCCTTTTTTTAACAAAATACACAAGCCATGCGCATTGAACTTGCTTCCTGAATTTATTTTGCCTAATGTTGATCTTCTTTCAAAAATGTCCAAAGCAATCAAAATATAATCTCTATGTCATCATGGAAATTAATATTCTACATCAACCATGGGCAGTGAGAGTGAGAGTGGATCAAATAACTTGATACTGTATTATTTACATTTTGAATTTTAATATAATATAATCATATTACAGTGTCTGTGATACAAATAAATAGTCACGCATTCATATACATACGTTTATAGATCTGTCTGTGTGTGTGTATGTGTGTTTATATATATATATATATATATATATATATATATATATATATATATATATATATATATCAATCTATCTCCCTTTCTCTATATCTCTCTTGGGAGAAGATATGTAATTAACCTTCCACATTATTCATAGCATCTCTATAGAATACATATGTACACCGTATTTCCGTTCGAATTACGACAAATACTTACTTTCCATTGGGAAATTGATATTTTCTCGAAACTCATATCACTTCAAATATTACGAAGCGATTTACAAATTAATGGTACTCCAGACGAGAAATACTTCACCAGATTAATCTAAGATGATATATTCCATACTCCGAGGAACGAATGGTATCATTAGGTCTTATAAGCTACATGTGATATTGCTTCCGATGATATCGAACTCTCAATATATATTGGAGAACCTGTAGTATGAGTGCTTAAAACTGGAATTGTAGAGTTGTTATTAAATATAGCATGCTTTATATGAGAATTCATTTATATTGAATATAAAGTTTGAACTCATCTTGATATCCGTGTGTGTGTGTGTGTGCGTGTGTGTGTTTGTAGTGTGTGTGTGTGTTTGTGCGTATAAGGAGTGTTTTGTTTTAATGAACGTAATAGCTGATGGAATGAATGACAGTCAGACAAATAGAGGATATGCAAGTGAAATTATCATAAAAAAAGAGTATTGGCCTCTAATTCATATATTTTTCTAACCAGCAATATCGCAATAGAAAGACTTTTATAGCATCGAAAAACTAAAAGGAAAAAGAAGACGACTTTCACTCCTTTTTTTAACAAAATACACAAGCCATGCGCATTGAACTTGCTTCCTGAATTTATTTTGCCTAATGTTGATCTTCTTTCAAAAAATGTCCAAAGCAATCAAAATATAATCTCTATGTCATCATGGAAATTAATATTCTACATCAACCATGGGCAGTGAGAGTGAGAGTGGATCAAATAACTTGATACTGTATTATTTACATTTTGAATTTTAATATAATATAATCATATTACAGTGTCTGTGATACAAATAAATAGTCACGCATGCATATACATACGTTTATAGATCTGTATGTGTGTGTGTATGTGTGTTTATATATATATATATATATATATATATATATATATATATATATATATATATATATATATATATATATATATACATATATATATAAATATATAAATACGTATATATATATATATATGTATATATATATATATATATATATATATATATATATATATATATATATATATATATATATATATATGTATATATATATATATATATATATATATATATATATATATATATATATATATATATATGTGTGTGTGTGTGTGTGTGTGTGTGTGTGTGTGTGGTGTGTGTGTGTGTGTGTGTGTGTGTGTGTGTGTGTGTGTGTGTGTGTGTGTGTGTGTGTGTGTGTGTGTGTGTGTGTGTGTGTGTGTGTGTGTGTGTGTGTGTATGTATATATATATATATACATACACTAATAGTAGCATAATCATTATCATCGTTATTTTTATTGATATTAGGGCATTAGCATCCTTGTTAGTGTTGCGATTCTTCTTTCTGCTATTATCATTATTATTACATCATTATTATCACTGTTGTTCATAGCGCCATCCTTATCATTATTATACTTATCATTGTTATTATTCTTACTATCATAAGTATTGCTATCGCGATTATTAATATTATTTCAATTATTGATTTGATTATATTTACCATTTTCATCATGATCATCGCTATCATTATTACCATTATTATCATTACTTTTATTATTATTATCCTTACCATTATTATAATTCAAATTCACATCATCATTCTTTCTATACCTATTATTACCATCATTATCATCATCATGATCACCAATATCATTATCATCATCATTATCATTATCCCTATTATCATCATCATCATTGCAATTATTGTTATTGAAATAATTATTATTAGCATTATCCTTCTTATCATTAGGAATATTACTATTAGCATCACTATCATTATAAACATTCCTATTAGTATCATTATCATTGTCACTATTATCACCATTATCATTAATATCCTTATCATCATTATGCTGTTGTTATAACGATGATGATAATGAAATTGATCATAAAAATGATCTTAATAATTATGATGATAATGGTGA
>BOPN01003346.1:32500-35000 GCA_017312705.2 Penaeus japonicus | reverse complement strand
AAAACCCAGTCATGTTAACTGTTTGGATTACATTAAAGGCCTCGATGGTCTTATTGCTAAACAAAATAAGTTCTTTAACAAAGATTTAAGCTACCTTAAGGGAGTCATGTTAAATCCCATCCTCGATTTATTTGATGATTTTAATGGTTTACCACGTCGTTATTATTTAGCGATCAAATCGCTTAAACGTAACTCTAGTATAGTGATCACCAAAGCGGATAAGGGTAGTAACGTTGTTATCATAGATAAAGTAGATTATGTCCATAAAGCTCATCTCCTCTTAAATGATAGCACGACTTATCAAAAACTTCGGTCGAATCCTTTAATTTCGTAGAAGTCTTAAACGTATTGCTGCAAAATGCCCCGATCCAAAAATTTTCGATCGTTTCAGGACAATTAATCCGTCTATTCCTTATTTTTATGGTCTCCCTAAAACTCATAAGGATGGTATTCCCTTAAGACCAATTATTTCGTCGTGCAACTCGGTTACTCGCCCACTTGCGTCGTGGCTGGCTAGTAACTTATCACCTCTTTTAGGTAATTTCTTTAACAGTCATATTAAGCATTCGATGGATTTCATTGATAAGTTCGTAATCTACAGACCCACAACATGAAACTAGTAAGTTTTGATGTGGATTCCCTGTTTACGAATGTTCCTCTTGATGATGTGCTAGACTTTTTAGAGCGTAAACTGACTGCAGCTCCTCAGAAGATTCCCATTCCGGTTGATTATTTTATTGAACTAGTTCGTTTATGCGTCTCGAATAACGTTTTTCCTTTTGAGGGAGAATTCTATAAACAGACTAACGGTATCGCGATGGGTAGTAGTTTAAGTCCGGTCCTTGCTAATTTATAAATGGAAATGTTTGAAACTGAACTCATTCCAGTCATCTCCCTCGGGGCTCGATCTGGTTTAGGTATGTTGATGATATTTTTTCTATGTGGCCAGTAAACCGACCGGATTTCGACGATTTTTTGCGTAAACTTAACACTCTTGCTCGTACCATTAAATTCAAAGTAGAATGGGAAAGTGCTGGTAAATTACCCTTTCTTGACATATTATTGCATAATTTCAATGGTTATTTAAAGTTTTCAGTTTACCGGAAACCCACTCATGTTGCTAATTATCTTCATTTTTTCTCATATCATCCTTTATCCATTAAGAAATCAGTAGCCTCGTCTATGTTTCTTAGAGCATATAGGATCAGTGATAATGAGTTTATTGATAAAGAGATTAGCATCATTATGGAGTCCTTTAAAAATCTTGGTTACCCTAAGTTTTTCTTAGAACAAGCGCATTCAAATGCTAGATCAAAATTTTATTCACAAACTAAAGTCATGCGTAAGGACAGGTCCGATAGCTTATTGGTTGTACCATTTAATCAGTCACTCGATGACAAGCGACAGTTATTTAAAAAAGTGGACATCGATATAGTGTTCACTTATCCTAACACGTTGCGTAAATCTTTGGTTAAACACAATGCATCCAGCGCTACTCTTGGCACTTCTTCAGGCATTTATGCTATTCCTTGTAATGAATGTCCGAAGTTCTACATAGGTGAAACGGGTAGAGATCTGGAAAAAAGAATAAGTGAACACAAACACGATGTCAGGTACGCTAGGGAATCGAATGCTTGTTTTATTCATATGCAGGATGCCGGTTATCAATTAAATTGGAGTAACGTAAAAATTATTCACAAATCGTCAAATGCTTACGAAAGAAAAATGCTTGAATCTCTTTTAATTAAAAAGATTCCCAATTTTAACTTGAGTGCTGGACAATGGGGGTTGGATGATCTTACCTCCTTTTTAGTGGGAAAAGCATTCCCTAGATTAATTGACCTTAAACATCCTTCGGTGATGAGGAACTTTCTTTAAATGTTCGAAACGTCGCGAGTTTTTCCTTTCAATTTGTGGCAGTGTTTTATCATGTATGTATGTATGTATATAACTTAGGTATGTATGCATGCATCAAACATGTATGTGTGCGTGTAAGTGAGGAAATATAAGAAACGAAAGAGACAGAGAGAAAAAGAAAGAAAGAGAGAGAGAGAGAAATAAACGAAAAAAGAAAGAAAGAAACGAAACAGAGAGAGAGGATAAAAGATTTTTAGAAAAATAGAAAAAAAAATAGAAAAGAAATCCAAGAAAGAATAACAAGAGAAAAAAAGAAAAGAAAAAGAGACATGAGAGCTAGAGAGAAAGAGAGGCGCCGAGAAAGAGAAAGAGAGAGAAAGAGAGATGCCGAGAAAGAGAAAGAGAGAGAAAGAGCAAGAGAGAAAGAGAGAGAGAGGCGCCGAGAAATAGAAAGATCAAGAGAGAAAGAGAGAGAGAAAGAGAGGCGCCGAGAAAGAGAAAGAAGAGAGAAAGAGAGAAAGAGACGCCGAAAAGAGAAAGAGAGAGAAAGAGAGACGCCGAAAAAGAGAAAGAGAGAGAAAGAGAAAGAGAGAAAGAGAGAGAAAGAGAGGCGCCGAGAAAGAGAAAACCCCTTGGATCCCCC
>BOPN01003346.1:22500-25000 GCA_017312705.2 Penaeus japonicus | reverse complement strand
ATATTCAGAACCACAGTTGAGGAATCTGGACTACATTGAAACCCGCCTTTAGTATCACTGGGGATCTTGATGATGTGATATTTCGTAATATAGCCTTAGAGAAAGTTATTTTTTATGTGATTTTTATTAACGAGGAAAATGGCTTATTGCATTTAGGTTTAGTTCCTTAAACTGTATTAGTTTATAGTCTAAACTATTTTGCTTGCGGTGGAATTTTTAAAGTAAAACTACATGACCATATCCGGCAACATAATATAAGCACATGATTTGATAGTTATTATTATACGCTTTATTTCTAATACTTAGTTTTCTTTACATATATCCCTATATATTATAATTTTGTTTTTATTTTTTTCCTGTATCAATTTTTCCTTATCCGCTGTACATTTCACTATCGTATTTTATCTGATATAAACGTGTCGTTAACTTTTTCTTTGCCTTTTTTATTTGTTTATTCTTTTTACAAAAAATAAAGTTAATGAGGCTATATAATGACCTATCCAAGGTCCCCTAACTACTGGTAAAACGTTAAGGTACTTATAGTAATCTAACGAAGACACGGAACCTTTTCAAAAGAATTAATGGGGGGAAAGATTTAATCAACAGTTCATTACAATTTAGGCCTAAGTGTCAAGTTCACATAAAGTCGTAAACTTCAGCTCGTTTATATGAAGAAAAAAAAAATCTAAAAAAATATATATATATATATATATGACATTTCACCAGTTCACTTTCGTTTTATTTCCATCGCTGCACTATTTATAATATCAGTTTTAATCGGATTCACCTAATTCAGTTCAGAATACTATTTACCAAATTCTATCTGCATTTGGAAATTGGATTAAGCCCCGTGTTTATTCAGCATCTGGTACGCACGCCAGCCGCTCTTGTGTGTCCAATCACTTCCCGTATCAACTGCCCATTACTGCCCTTCATATACGAGTGATTAGCTCCCTGCACCTGCTGCGTGAGTAAATGGAAATGAATTACCATATCATATGTTCATTACTGTGTTCTTAGTATGTGGATGGTTATAAGAATTATCTAGATGTCCATGTAGCTCATTAGTAAACAATTTGATGTAGCTATTATTACAGAAATATTCTCATTTTATGGAATGATTTAGAGTGCCTGGCATAAGGCAGCTGAAGGTTTTTTTCAGTAGTTTTGTGTTTTCTGAGTTTATAAATAACAAATTACATCTTGTTGTTGAGAAATAATAGTGTAAAGGAAGTTTATTCCCTATTGTACAGAGATACCGTACCTTTTTCATCATAAGATTTACAAACACCATTTTCGTTCGTAATTCTGGCTGATGAGTTCTGGTGCTAAGGGTATTATCTTCCTCGCTGTAGATAAGATAAAAAAAAAGGATAATAACTTGGTAGTTCCTGTATGATCTCGATTTTTTCCCAGAGATCTTTCCATTTATAGAGTTCTCAGGGTGAATCTTGTCCCCAATTTCCAACAACTTTTCTTGGGTTCTCCAGAAGGGAACTATCACCAAAAGTTTTGGAATTAATGATCGTAGATTTCCTTTTTTTTATGATGGTTGCCAAATGTCCTTTTGTGTTCCACACGATTCTGAATCCCGCTTTCTTCATTTGTTTATTTGTTTTTGTGGTATGTTTTCCTATTATGCCCCTTCGTCGTTTCAGTCAGGTCTGTGGATGCCCCATGAATGCCATGTTGAGGGTGTGCACCAAGCCTTTCTTTGCTAATGTCACCGCTGAAAAGGTTTTCATACTTTCTCTCTTATTATTCTTTTCCCTGATGATTTCTCCTCCTTTTATTTATCTATTTTTCTCTAGTTTATCTTTCAACGTGGGGTCCATTTCTCTCGGAAGAGCATTGCATCTTCATCTTTAATCAAGTGCTTAAATGAGTTGCAATTCTAATGGAGAGGCAATGTCGAAACGTTAATGACAAAGATATTGCATCGGGGAATTACTCAGTCTCATTTCTAACTTTTTTTTCTATTTTTTATAGCTTATAATGAACTCTAATGAAAGTAGAATCAATAAAACAAAACATAAGAGGAGTATATCACACAAGTAGAAAGGAAAGTAATGATCATAAAATAACAAATTAGAACAGTAGATCAATAAAATTAATAAATAAAAATAATAAAATAAAATAAATCGCAAATCATCATCTTGATATCGTCATTACACCCCCTCCTTCCCCCTACCCTAGGCTTACCTTTTCCATTTGTTTTTGTTATTTGATCCTGCGAGTCTAAGTTCCTTTTAATATCTTTCTCCATGTCTTCAAGTGGGGTTTAGACGTCTTCACTTAATGGACTGGGTCTCTTTTAAGGTTTTCTGGAGGTTCTATTTACTCCTCTTCCCTTCAATTGTTATAAGGTTATACATTTGTTCATTCTTTCCCAGTTAACTTCTCACTTCGTCAGGAGAAACAGCAAGATATCTTCTATAATAGCGAGGAAAATCATGATAACAAAAATAATCAGAATGATAATGTTGATATTGATGATAAA
>BOPN01003346.1:0-5000 GCA_017312705.2 Penaeus japonicus | reverse complement strand
GAGGGAAGGGAAGGAGGAAAGGAGATTAAGGGAAAGAGGGGAGGAGAAGGGGAAGGGAAGGAGGAAAGGAGATTAAGGGGAAAGAGGGAAGGGAAGGAGGAAAGGAGATTAAGGGGAAAGAGAGGAGGGAAGGAGGAAAGGTGATTAAGGGGTAAGAGGGGAGGATAAGAAGAGGAAGAAGGGAGGATAAAAGGAAGAGGTAAGGGGAGAGAAGAAGGGGAAGAGGATGGTAGGATTTGGAGAAGAGGGGAGGGGGAATAAAAAGAAAGAGAGGACAAGGGGAAAGAGGGGAGGATAAGGGGAAGGGGAAGCAGAGGAAAAAGGAGAAGAAAGAGGGGGACAGCAGAGGGAATGGATGGAGGTGTGCATCAGCAGGGAAAGAATCCTGTTTTGGTTGGCCGGATCTGCGAGAATTGGAAATTACACACGTCAGCATCACGGAATTGATAGCGTGTACATATACATATACATACATACATACATACATACATACATATATATGGGGAAGAATAATGGGAAAGAGGGAAGGGAATGAGGAAAGGAGATTAAGGGGAAAGAGGGGAGGAAAGGAGGAAAGGAAATTAAGGGGGAAGGGGGGAAGGAAGGAGGAAAGATTAAGGGGAGAGAGAGGAGGATAAGGGGAAAGAGGGAAGGGAAGGAGGAAAGGAGATTGACGGGAAAAAGGGGAGGATAAGAGAAAGAGGAAAGTGGAGGAGGAGTAAGGGAGGATAAAAGGAAGAGTGTAAGGTGAGAGAGGAAGGGGAAGAAGGTGGCAGGATAAGTAGAAGAGGGATGGGAAAGAAGAAGAAAGGGAAGGCAGGGGGGAAGACGGGAGGATTAGGGGAAAGGGGAGGCGGAGGAAGAAGAAGGGGAAGGAGGAGGGGACAGAAGAAGAAAGGAAGAGGAATGAAGGATTAGGGGAAGAGGGAGGGAGAGGAAGAAGAAGGGAGAAGAGGAAAAGGAGAAGAGGAGGAAGAAGGAAGAGGGGAAAGGGGTGGGGGGAGGCTGGGTGAAAAGGGGAGGAGAAGAAGTTGAAGAAGAAGAAAGGAGAGGAGACGAAGTAGGAGGGGGAGAAGGAGGTGAAAATGTAGAGAATAAAGAAGAAAACAAGATACAGGAGGACAAGATGATAAAAAGAAAGAGGGGGACAGCAGAGGGGAAGAACTTGAGGGGGGAGGGGGGAAGGAGGGAATAGGTGGAGAGGTGCATCAGCAGGGAAAGAATCCTGTTTTGGTTGGCCGGATCTGCGAGAATTGGAAATTACACACGTCAGCATCACGGAATTGACAGCGTGTAAGGGCGGAAGACGAGGGCTTCTTTGGCCGTTCGATTGGATTTGGCCATTTCTCGATCTTGGACCCAGATACGTGTGCACGGGTACATACACATACATACATACACACACACACACACACACACATGTACATATATGTATATGTATATATATACATATATATACATATACATATATATATATATATATATATATATATATATATATATATATATATATATATATATATATATATATATATATATGTATATATGTATATGTATATATATATACATATATATCTATATCTATCTATCTATCTATATATATATCTATATATATATATATATCTATATCTATCTATCTATCTATATATATATCTATATATATATATATATATATATATATATATATATATATATATATATATATATATATATATATATATATATATATATATATATATATATATATATATGTATATATGTATATAAATATAAACGTGCAAGAGAGAGAGAGCGCCGAGAGCGCGCGAGGAGCGAGGCAACCCGAGCCCTTCCCTTCGACGTCACAAAACATCGCCGGCAAGGCAGCGTCTCGACGAGACAAAGAAACAAAGATGTACTCTTTTACATCATGCAGGACAATGCGGCTGTCATGCACGGCGAAGGAGGCACAGGACAACGAGGAGAGGAGCTGATGGAAGGAGGAAAGGGGAAAAAGAGAAGACAAATGCTCGGGAAAAGCGAGGCACGTATTATACCGTGAGGGGAGGGACGGCGAGGGGCGAGGGCGAGGGAAAGGAGAGGGGAGAGGACGAATGAATGGAGAAGGAAGAAAGGAGAGGAGAGAAGGCGAATGAAAAGATATATATATATATATATATATATATATATATATATATATATATGTATATATATATATGTACATATACATATATGTACAACAAGGCGTATTGTCTACAGATGTAGTGGCCGTCTAATATTGCAATTCAATCAATAGAGCCTTTGTGCAATACAATAATACCACTACCAATGCCGATGTCATATCGGTTCAGTAAACATCCCATTTCTGTTTCCTCTTGGATCCAAATGTAACATGTTTCTTCACTTAGACAGACAAGACAAGGCAAAAAACAAGGATCACGAATATCGAACAAAGTCAATAAAAAACAAACAATCATACATTGTACTTGCTAATGCAATATAATATAATCAAGAATAAGTTTGCTCAACATGTTTTGCTCAACAAAAACTTTAAGATGTGTAGCATTAATTTCATTTCTTAGCTTAGGAGCAATGATTTGAGGCAATGAATTAAAATCAATCATTTATCCAATTCATCCTTCATATATGCCAGACATATATTACTGTCAGAATCTCTAGGAATCTCCCTTGGGTCAGGAGTATGTTCATAGTCTGAAAAATGTGTGTGAGTAATTTCACCAATTCTTACCTTATTTTATTTCCGTCTACAAGGAATAGTCGAGGCTAACCATATCGACCCATTTGTTCTACGGCAGTTCTTTGATCTCTCCCGTGTCCCACTTTCAAAACAACATATTGTTTTATCCTACTTCCTTTGGTGTTATGTCGTCCTTTGCTGTCTTGCGTTGTGTTTGCGTGTGGGGGGGGGGGGGGAGTTATGTTTGTGTGTATATGTGTGTGTGTGTGCGCGTGTATGTGCGTATGTGTGTGTGTGTGTGCGCGTGTATGTGTGTATGAGTGTATGGGTAGATGAATAGATTGAGATAGATTGAGAGATGAAAATAGATATAGCTATACAGAGATATAGATATATCTCTGTTCACATCATCTTACAAAACCAAGGTTGTTCAACTATGATGACCTTTTGGTGAAACCAAACAATAAATAAAAAAGCTAGAGTTAAAACTAAGATCAATAGATAGAAAAAAATGTCATTCAGGAGAGAAAACCGAGAAATTCCTATGACTGAGAAAGCAATCAGATGCTATATCAACAACTCACGGGATTATTCTTGCAGGACGGGCTATGCCACTTTCTTATTGAAATAGTTCCTTTTGTGAAGTTACCTGCATTCATCCTCTTCCTAGACTGGCAGTAGCGTATATATACACCCGAGATTCTATCAAGTTCAAAACTGGTCATAATTTTTTAAGATCGTTTTTTTATGCTTAAGCAACATAAACAATAAATCGAGAGTTTGCACTGTACCTGCATTGGCGACAGATCAGATTAAATATAACACAGAGATGAAAATGCTGCTATTACAAAAATACAGTTGTTTGCAAAAGCAATCGGGAAATACTGTCATGTTCCCTAGCTTATATATTGCAAGTATACATTGATCAAACAAATAATACATCTTGCTCTAAACACAAGTTCGGCGAGGTAATCCAAAAAGCACATTACCCTGGCTCGGTAATATAAAAGAAGTTTATGAGGAATATCCACATCCGGGTACAGGATGATGCAATGCCTTGATGTGTCTAGTTCAAAACAACTAGAATCACTCAACTCAAGATGGCGGAGGACGAAGGAGCATCTAAAGAAGACCGATATAACATAATGTTCTATTTAGAAAGTAGAAAACGGGTAGAGATAATAGAACTGCTGTAGAACAAATGGATCACTTTACTCTTTAGACAGACAAGACAAGGCAAAATATATTTGTAGACGGAAATTGAATCGCAAGGGAAGAGATGACGAAACTTCTCCTACCAGTCTTCAGGCTATGAGCATAATTGCTAATCCATGGTATATAACAACATATTCTAACAGCATAATATGTCTAGCATATCTAAATAAAGAATAACAGAAACGATAAGAGATGAAATAAATGTTATACATCTGATGAAAGTCCTTATTAAGCAGAAAATGTTCCGCAAACTTAGTCTTGATTATATCTCATCACATTGACAAGTACAGTGTAACATATTGTACAAAGATTCACCCAGATACATAAGTCTACCACATATTTGAAAAAGGAAATCGATTACATTGTTAGCCCATTTTCTATAATGGATTGCTCTGACGATATATCATCAATTCACTGCAGGTCCGAATCAACACAAAAACCTCATCCACTGATTCCTGGACGATGGGCAAACAACCCATAAATTCATCATGGTCGTTCATCATTGCCCATTGCAATTTCTATGGTTTCAACCAAGAAACCATGAAACGAAAACAAACAAACAAAAAAATATAAAACAAAAAACAAAAAACAATAAACCAATATACAAAGACCAGAACACAACCAAGAAACCATAAAACAAAAACAAACAAACAAAACAAAAACAAAACAAAACAAAACAAAAAAACAGCCAATAAACCAATACACAAAGACGAGAACACGACCTCTATCTTGGCCCCCCCCTCCCCTCCGCCCCCCCAAAAAAAAAAAATTAAGATTTTGGAAAACTTTCATAAATATCAGAAAAATGAAAACGTTCTTCCTCTTTCCGATACTGCATCCGAGGACCTTGCTCAATATTTCTGATACTTGTCTTTTGGCGTCTGTCCGAGCGAAGAAACATGTTATATTCGGATGCTGGAGGAAACAGAACCGGAATCTGTACTGAACTGATATTGGCAAAAAGGCGATGATATTATTGTCGTATCATTGCATATGTTATTAAAAAAATGGTCTATTGATCGAATGGCAATATTGGTTGGACACTCCATTTACTTTTAGGCAATACGACATATTGCACACAGACATACACACACACATGTACTGTATA
>BOPN01003345.1:147500-150000 GCA_017312705.2 Penaeus japonicus | reverse complement strand
ATCATTCTACTGCAGGACGTAGGCCTCTCTCAATCTTTTCCAGTCATTCCGGTCTTGTGTCCTCTGATTCCATTTTACTCCTGCGAAATTCGCTATTTCATCCCGCCATCTAATCATTGGTCTTGCCCTTGGTCTCATTGTGTCATGTATTTCCCATTCTACTGTTTTCTTTGTCCACCTGTTATCCTGTCTCCGATATATATTTCCAGCCCACTGCCACTTTTTTTTCTTAATGCTCTTGAGTATATCCTCTACCTTTGTTTGTTGCCTGATCCATGTGGCTCTTTTCTTGTCTCTTAAGCTAACTCCTAGCATAAGCCTTTCCATTCCTCTTTGAGCACTTACTAATTTCCTCTCGAGTACCTTGGTTGTAGTTTATGTTTCCACCCATATGTCATGATGGGGAGGACGCATTGGTCAAAAATCTTTCTCTTTAGACATAGTGGCAGACGTCTTTTTCATGTTCATTATAAGGCCAATCTTCAGACTTTCCCTATCTAAATCGCTTAGTAATTGTTCTGACTCGCCAAATCATAGATTCCTTAAGTGCTCATTCCCAATCTAACTTCTTGAACACTTCCTGAATGCATACTATATATATATATATATATATATATATATATATATATATATATATATATATATATATATATATATATACATATATTTATATATATGTGTGTGTATGTCTATATACATATATATATATATATATATATATATATATATATATACCTATATATATAATATATATA
The DNA here is from genome assembly GCA_017312705.2 of Penaeus japonicus. NCBI lineage: Eukaryota > Metazoa > Arthropoda > Malacostraca > Decapoda > Penaeidae > Penaeus > Penaeus japonicus. The sequence goes on along the minus strand of BOPN01003345.1, from coordinate 149,245 downwards.
TATATATATAATACATATTTATATATTTGTGTGAGTGTATGTGTATGTGTGTTCATAGTTACACACACATATGTGTATATATATATATTTATATATATATATATATATATATATATATATATATGTAAATATATATATATATATGTATATATATATATATATATATATATATATATATTCATATGTATATATATAAACGTGTATGTGTATGTATATATGAATATGTACACACACACATACTTCCTGAATACATACATATATATATATATATATATATATATATATATATATATACATATATATATATATATATATATATATATATATATATATATATACATATACATATACATATACATATATACTTGTATGAATAAATATATCTACATATATATACATTATATGTATGTATATATGCATATATGTATATATGTATATATGTATATATGAATATATAAATATATATGTTACGCTCAATGTGAATAGTTGCCCAATATGTACATTAGGCAATATGTTTATATTGTGGAAAAGTACAATACCAATCTGGCAACACAACCTTGCCTGTCTAGCCTGGCTTAAATTTTTCCCAATGTCCACATTAGGCAACTATTCACATTGAGCGTAACATATATATGTATATGTATATATATGTATCTATTTATATATACATATATATACATATATATACATGTTTCTATGCATATATGTATATATATACATATATATATATATATATATATATATATATATATATATATATATATATATATATATATATATATATATATATATATATATATATATATATATGTATGTATGTATGCATGTATGCATTTACACACATATATATGTATGTATGTGTATGTGCATATATATATATATATATATATATATATATATATATATATATATATATATATATATATATATATATATATATGCATATATGAATGGCAAAACACTCTTCCGCGTTGATAATATGGCAGACAGACCCAATACACACTAAACATATTTATTAGAAAATGAGACGACAGTTCCGAAATCCACCTGGAAATCCATCTTCAGGTCTGAGGAGAAAGGAGAGAACGAATTATAAAAGGGGTAAAATGGTAAAGCAACACAATAAAAGAAGGGTAAGTGAGGACAGGTGAACGAAAACGAAGGATGTAGCTGGTAGATGACCGGCATCAAGGCAGATTAGGTCAGGTCACTGGGTCGGGCGGTATGTGAAAAAGGTGGCCGGCGTAAGACAACAGTCGAAGAATGTGGGATACAAGTAAGGTTGAAATTAGGAAGCCTGTTGATGAGGGAGGATTCCAGAAGTGTGCGGGCGTGGACATCGGCGGAAGGAAACAGAAAGCGGACAGCTGACCTATCCACGGTGCCGGAGGGTGTTCATTTGGAGAAAGGACAGTCTGCAGTTGGGAGGCTGAAGTGAGCGGCGAAGGGAGTGGATTTCCGCGGTGTAAGGTAGGCTGACGACAGGCAGGTGAGGCGTTTCTCTAGGAAGCGCGTCGTCGAGAACAAAACGAGGGTAACACAGCTTGTCGAAGGTGCGACGAAGAAAATCGATCTTTCCATCCAGATGCTATGGGTCACAGGTACGGAGGGCTTGAAGGAAAAGAGAAGAACGACACTTCTCATAACATAGATGGGGTGGTAGGAGAAGTGTATATCCCGCTGTGCATGGGTTTTCATCACCAGAGCGATGAATTAAGGTGTCCAAGAAGAGGAGGTGGTCGTCA
>BOPN01003345.1:137500-142500 GCA_017312705.2 Penaeus japonicus | reverse complement strand
AAATGTAATGATAATCAAAATGATAATATCAGTAATAGTAATGATAATGATTGTAATAATGAAGATAATGAATATAACAAAAACAGTAAAAAGGAAAAGATACAATGATGAAAATGGTAACAGATATGATAACAATAACAACAATAGTAATAATAATAACACTAATAACAATAAAAAAATCATAATGTTAATACCCATCATCATACTAAAAAAGATAAGAATGATAAGAATCAAAACCTGGTGCAATGCTGATGTTGACTAAACCTAACCAAACCATAAACAACCAAACAAAAAAAGCGTTCTCGTCAAATTATTTCTCCAAGACGCCACAGGAGGATAAATAATTCATTTCTATCTTCGGCTCCCGGCTATTTACGCAATGAGCTGTTTCCAGTATCGGATTCTCCTCTCTCTATCCCTCCCTCTCTATCTATCTATATATATATCTATATCTATCTATATATATATATACAGGTATATATATATATATAGTTTTTTTTCGTTGGTTAATCATTTGGTAGACATGGATTTGTACACATATATGGTAGAAGATTTTGGTACAAGCTTTTTATTCATAACTAGTACATTGCTTCAGCTTTGACATTTCCCAGAGCAATGTATTCAAACGGAAGTACTCAATCATAGGCCGCTAAAAAGGAACTGAAACAGGTGCTGCGAAGCGTAACAAATAAGATATCATTGTGTTTGGAGGTGATCAAGGTAAGATTCCCCATGATAAGATTAATGAATAGAGCATTACGTATGTCTGTTGGTTCACGCATGATGAAATTCAGGCCTTGAAGTTGTCAATTTAACTTTTTTTCTCTCTAAATCGGAATTAAATATGATATTGTATTTGTGTCCCGACAGGCAGTTTGGAAGATCTGATGTTGAATAATGGACAGGAATGTGGGATTGAACAAAACGTATTAGAAAGAGTATTGACGTTATTTATTAATTCCATCCATTTGGAATATCTTGATCATTTGCCATATATAACATTGCTAAAAGGCACGATTGGTAGCCGGGCGATGTATTCCTGATGTAACATTGTAACAGAAAAGGAGTCTTGCAGTTAGACGAAGTTATAACTACAGAACTGGCCTTAACGATATAAGTTACAGTAAGCTAGTTTGAATTATATAGGAAAAAGTGAGGATGCTGAGAAGTCTGCACACAAAGTTATAGTGACTTTTTGCTTTGATTAGGAACAAAATGTTCATGTATATTCACTCTCTCTCTCTCTCTCTCTCTCTCTCTCTCTGTCTCTCTCTCTCTCTCTGTCTCTGTCTCTCTCTCTCTGTCTCTCTCTCTCTCTCCCTTATCTCTCTCTCTCTCTCTATCGTTGGTGGGAGTGTGTTGTTTTTGAATAATACTTATCATGACTCAGGGACAACTCAAGAAACTACATGTGTTACATCTTTTATTCAGAATCATTCAAACTCCATTGACTATAAATCATGAACAGACAGTATTGTACATTTTCTGATTATTATCATTTCTATTATTGTTATTATTATTTTCATTATCATCATTATTACAATTATCGTTATTATCAGTAGTATTATTGTTGTTATTATTACTACTATCATTATTATCATTATCTTTATTATTATCCTTATTATCATTATCATTACTAGCAGCAACTGTAGTAGAAATAGTAGTATTAGTAGAAATATTATTGCTATCATCATTACTATTTCTATTAGTATTGTTGCTATTATCATTATTACCATTATCATTATCATCCTTATCATGATTACTCTCAATGCAATTATTCTTATTCTTATCATCATCAGCAGCATTACCATTGATATTCTTGTCATTATCAAAATCATAATTATTATCACTATCATCATCATTAGCAATATTAGCAGTTGTGTCATTATTATAGGCAGACAAATATGATGATAGTGATTACAATGAAAATGAGGATGGATATGACAGTAGTAATAGTAATAGACAATAATAAGAACAAGAGTCATGTTGATGGTAACAACAGTAATCACAATATTTACAAAGGCAAGTCATGATAATCATAACTTAAATACCTTTTACCAAATTGCTCATAAAATTCTACCAAGAGTCACCAGTAAGTTAATTCTCCGTTCTGAAAGGACTTTCCTAATTCTACCAATGGAGATTTCTTCGGGACTTTCTTTTGCTTTTATCTATTTTCCTTCTTCATGTCCTTACCACTGAGATTGTTTATGCTATTATTCGTTATGGTGTATTATTACGATACATGTATGATTTTTGTAATGTAAGTTTTTAAGTTACAGAATAATTATGGATATTATTCACTTGATTGTGGGCTTCATTGTATTAAATGACATTGATTGACTATAGAGGAACAACAATGAACATGGCGATAAGATACTGAATATGATGCATATGAAGAAAAAAAAACACAAGAAGATGCCAAGTATATCACCTTTACTACGATATAACTGATGAGTTAGGTAAGTATGCTACACGAAAACAAATTTAACTAAAACGAACACAAAAATATACCATCAGAATAAAAAAGAAAAAAAGAAAAAAGAAAGACGAGCTAACTACCTAGTGTATCGCAAAACGTCAGCCTAGAAAAAAATGGAAAATTTGAAAAAAAAGAAACTTGAACGCCATGGTGAAGATTTATTACCGGTTTTGGACAACATTCATAAAGTCCATCGCAGAACACACCACGCCCTCTGACGTTCATCAATCAAAGGCTTTGGAAAAAGTCGATGCCTAAGAAAAAAGACAAGAATATTTTTGTTTGTCACCCTCTGGTAGAACTTATTAGAAATGACAAGAAATAGATATGATGATGAAGATATCAGTAATAATAACAATAAAATGATCATTACTGATGATATTACTGATTATGAAGATACAAGTGATGATAGCAATATCCTGATTGTTAAGGAGTAATGATAATCCAAACAATGATGAAAATGTTAATCATAGACGTTGGTGATTATTACTAAAACAAATTCATAGTTTTAGTAATGCAAGTAAGACATGATAATAGTGATAACGAATGTCACAATACCTTTCTCTTTTCTTGCCTTTTCTTTTTCTTCATCCTCCATTTTCCCCTTCTTTCCCTTTTTCTCCTTTCTTTTCCTGCATTACCCATTTCCTATTCCTCTCCCCCACTTATATTCTTCCTTCTTTTTCACTTCTCCTCCTCCCCATGTCCTCCATTTTCCCCTCCGCTTCAGACAGAAGAGAAGAGGAAATTCATTCGATTCTGATAAGATAACATTTCGGAGTGCCCCCCCCCCCTACCCATCCTACCCCCACCAAACCTTCCCCTCTTGTGTTCCTTCTCGTAAGAAACCGGAAAGAAGGAACAAGGAAAATCGAAGAAAATGGGGGAGATAAGGAAAATAGGACAATAACCTCTCCCAAAGGAAGCAAAATACATGCTTTATATGTTTGCTTGTTTTTTCTTTCGCCTTGCATAGAAGAAACATGCAAATGCTACCCATAAAAAAACGCGCCACCTTACCATGCAAACATATGTAAATGAAAATACAAAATGTATAAAGAAATAGAGGTAAATAAATATAGATGTTCACCTTATGTATGTTAAAAGAAAAAAAATAAGAGAGAGATATAGATAGAAGGAGAGACAGAGAGAGAGTTAGACTTTGACAAGTTAATTGAGACTTACATCTCAAAAGGATGAGGTAACATAGAGAGAGAGAGTGAGAGAAAGAGAGAGAAAGAGAGAGAGAGAGGGGGGGGGGGGGAGAGAAAGAGAGAGAAACGTGTAAAATGATGTAAAGTACACATGCACAGTGATTCGAGAAGGCCCAACGTACGATTCCCGGAACATAGAGCTCACGAATGCCTGTATTTCAAGAAAAATACAGGAAGGCAGAAAAAAAGGAGACAGAAGACAGAGGAAAAAAGAGAGGACCAAAGAAAGAGACAGAGAAAGGAAAAAAATCTCCTTCACCGCTCCTTGAACATCTAACAATTGCCCAGTATAGTTTTCTAGCCGTTGCACTAGTCAGCCTAATCCACCTTCAGTTGCAGACGTGTGTGTCTGAGGGCCCATTGCATCTTGTATGATAGGTGAATGGAGAGAAGAGAAAAAAAAGGAGATATGGAGTAACAGAGAAGTGGAGGAGGTAAATGACCCTTCGAGGAAAAGGGGAAGGTGAGAGAGGGATTCAGGAGGACGGACAGAGTGAGAGAGAAAGAGTGTGTGAGAGGCAACTAGGGGTGGCGAGATAGATAGATGAAATCAAAGCGTGTTTGTGTCAACGGCACCGAGTTCGTCGTACTTGCCCACTAGAGTCACCTGGTGGTCGGCATTCATACTTCTTCATGAATAACAATCAGGTATGTTCAACCTTAACTGACCCTTAACCAATTGTGTTGTATCCAGATTTTTTCATAGTCTGTTGTCTTGAAAGTGGTTGCAATGAATAGGCAATCCCTTATACAGGATGATTCAAACATAACTTATCTGGAATAAGTGGTACAAATTATTGACAGCTGCTTCCTGTTCAAGCTGTATGTGGCTTGACATGCTTAAATTTCTGCAAACGTTATAATGTCCTCGGCATTGGGGTGTGTGCGTGTGTGTGTATGTGTGTGTGTGTGTGGTTGTGTGTATGTGTGTGTGTGGACTAGGCATTCAAAGATGAAAAGTTAAAAGATAAAAAGCGGTAAAGAGAAATATACTGAGTCAGCCGATAGAAAACAAGGCAAAGCCGACTTATAAAAAGAAATAGAAGAAGAGGTACACTGAAAGAAAAATAATATATCAGTAAAAACGAAGAGAGAAAGATATAGAGAAATTCCCTGAGGCAAAAGGAGAAAGAAAGAAAGAAAAACATTAAATGGAGAAAGAGACATTATCACCATGTGACGGAAATGGAAATACAAATAAGAAAGATAAAGGTGGAATTGAAGGAGAAAAAAAGTCTGACATTTATCAAACATGTAGTTTTTCAATATATATTTTTTATTTCGATTTGATTTTTCTTCTATTT
>BOPN01003345.1:70000-72500 GCA_017312705.2 Penaeus japonicus | reverse complement strand
ATGATATTGATATTGATTATAATAAGATTGACAGTAATGAGAATAACAATATAATAATAGTCGTGATAGCAGTAGTGATGATAATCATAACGATGATACTGATGCTAAAGTAATAACAATAATGATAATGGTGATAATAATGAAGATAATTATGATGATAATGATAATAATAATTATGATAATGATGATTATAATAATAATGATAATAATGATGATAATTATAATCATAGTGATGATGATAGTAAAAATAATATTGATAATAAAAATGATCATGATAATAATGAAACGGAAAAATAAAAATGATGATAGAAATAATGATGATGATGATAAGAATAATGACATAAAAATATAATAATGATGATAAGGAGAATGTTAAAAGCATTAGTAATAAGGATGATAATGTCAAAAAATTATAATGAGTATAAGGAGAATGGTAAAAGCATTAGTGATAAGGATGATAATGTCAAAAAATTAAGACAATGGTTTATGTGTGTAATAGTAATAACAACATTGACGATTACAAATCTGCGCTCAATCTACATCGATGTCATTACCATATCCTATCCGTTCCCTCCATCCTCTTCCCCTTTCCTTTCTCCTGTTCCCTCCTCCCATCCCTCTCCCCTTCTCCCTGCCCCCCACCCCCTTCTCCAATCAACCTAACCCCTTTCACTCCCGATCTTCCTCCCTCATTTCCTCCATTCTATTTCATCTCCCTTCCCCCATTTCCTTGCCCCCCCCCCCCCACCCTCCTCCTCGCCGCTCTATCCCTCTATCACCCCCCTTTCCATCTCCCATCCTCCCTTTCCTCTTCCCCTCCCCCCTCGTTCTCCCTCCCCTATCGACCTTCTCCCCTCTCTACTTCTTCCCTCCTACCCTGCCCCCTCCTCCTCTTCCCGCTTCTCCTACCACCTCCTCCTCCCCCCCCCCCCTCTCCTACCCCCTCCTCCTATCCCCCCTTCCCCTACCATCTCCTCCTCTTCCTCCTTCCTCCTTCCCCTACCACCTCCTCCTCCTCTCCCCCCCCCTCTCCTACCCCCTCCTCCTATTCCCCCTTCCCCTACCATCTCCTCCTCTTCCCCCTTCCCCCTTCCCCTACCACCTCCTCCTCCTCTCCCCCCCTCCCCTCCCCTCTGCCCTCATCAGCCGTAAATGGAACTAAGGAGAGATCGCTATTATGATGCAAATATCCTGCTTTGTGCGCGTATGACCCCCGCGCTGAAACCTGTGATCGGAACCGTCACTGCGACTCCAACCTGCACTGTTATCTCGTTATCATTTTCATTAGCCTGTTCTCCTCTGTTTTTCTTTTTTTTTCTTCTTCTTCTTCCTCTATTATCTTTTTTTTCCCGTATATTTTTTTCTGGTCCTTATCTTCCCGTCTACTTCGTTCCTATACACTTTAATGGAGACGCTGCTTTGATTCCGGATTAGGATTTTATCGAGATCTTTTTCTTTGTTCTTTGTTCTATTTTTTTTTTTTTCATCTTCTTCTCTTATCCCCCCCCCCCCCGCCTCCATTTTCATTTTTCTATTTCATCTAATCGTTCTTATTTTCCCATTCACTTCCATTCTGAAGTTTTACCTCGGCCCAGCATACCAAACCTATTTTCCCAATGCTGGTTGGCTTGTTCTTTCTTGTTACTTTCTCTTCTGTCTATACCATTTTCTTGTCTTCGTCTTTATCTGTCTACATCTTCGTCTACATCTGGCAGGAGGGACTCCGATCAGGAATGTTACTTTGCTTTATTTTTGTTTTTATTTTATTCTTTATCTATTTATTTATTGATTTATTATCATCGTCGTCATTATTATTATTATCATTATTGTTGTTGTTGTTATTCTTCTGATCATTATTATTGTTATTATAATTATTATCATCATAACTATTATTATTATTATTAGTAGTAGTAGTAGTAGTAGTAATATTATCAATATTATTATCATTATTATTATCATTATTATCATTATTATTATCATTATTATTATTATTAGTAGTAGTAGTAGTAGTATCATTATCATCATTATTATTATCATTATTATCATTATTATTATTATTATTATTATCATTATTATCTATATTTTTTTGCTTTCTGTCTACTTCTCTCTTCTATTTTTCTTCATCTTCTCACATTTCCCTTAATTCCCATTCCTTCGGTTATTGTTTTTTAACCTTGAGTATCCGTGACCATCCTTTGTATTATTATTTCTTCTTCTTTAAAATCTTCATCATCATCGTCATCTTATTTTTCCTCTTCTTCTCTAATAGAAATAATAATATTAGTCATAGTTTGATAATGGTAATGATAATGATAACAGTAATGACAATAATGATAATCAAAGTAGTTGGAGTAGTGACAATGATGATTGTTATATTTATTATTATTATTACTATCATTCTTATTATTAACATAACCCTTCTTAGCATTCTTATAAGTCTTTGTATTTGTATCGTTATTATTAGCATTATTGTCATCATCATTATCATCATTCTCATTAC
>BOPN01003345.1:37500-40000 GCA_017312705.2 Penaeus japonicus | reverse complement strand
TATTATCATCGGGTATTCAAATTATTATTATTATTACTTTCATAATAAGAATGAAAATATGATGACGATGATCAGTACCGTTATTATTAGTAATGATAGAATAATAATGATAAAAACGATGAACACAAAAGCCCCAACAACAGCAACAACAATAGCAAAAATAACTGAAAAAAAATGCCGAAGAAAAACTTGGAAAGAATCTCTATACTTCCAAACGGGTTGGAATATACACATAACACGCACCTTGAATGGCTCGTGTTGATTCGGTCATTGCCTTTGCACTCCGGCCCTCTCTTCGGGTCTATAGGCAAGAGCAGAAGGGGGCCCGTAGACGGCTGGGTTTTGATTTCCCCGTGGACCCCTTCAATATATTTTGATTTCCTTCTCTCTCTCTCTCTCTCTCTCTCTCTCTCTCTCTCTCTCTCTCTCTCTCTCTCTCTCTCTCTCTCTCTCTCTCTCTCTCTCTCTCTCTCTCTCTCTCTCTCTCTCTCTCTCTCTCTCTCTCTCAATCTCTCCCTCCCTCTCTCTCTCTCTCTCTCTCTCTCTCTCTCTCTCTCTCTCTCTCTCTCTCTCTCTCTCTCTCTCTCTCTCTCTCTCTCTCTCTCTCTCTCTCTCTCTCCCTCCCCCCCCCTCTCTCTCTCTCTCTCTCTTGTTCTCATTCTCTCTCTCGTTATCGTTCTCTCTCTCGTTCAATATAGTTTGATTTCCTTCTCTCTCTCTCTCTCTCTCTCTCTCTCTCTCTCTCTCTCTCTCTCTCTCTCTCTCTCTCTCTCTCTCTCTCTCTCTCTCTCTCTCTCTCTCTCTCTCTCTCTCTCTCTCTCTCTCTCTCCTCTCTCCTCTCTCCTCTCTCCTCTCTCCTCTCTCCTCTCTCCTCTCTCCTCTCTCCTCTCTCCTCTCTCCTGTCTCCTCTCTCCTCTCTCCTCCCTCTTTCTCCTTCTCCTTCTCTCTCTCTTTCTGGGGATGGGTATTGAGGTGTGGATAGTTAGGAATTGAAATGGAGGTAGTGGATGACTTTTTATGGGTATATCTGCATATATCTTTGAATATATAGAAAAATATGTGGATAAAGGCGTTTGCGTACTATATGCGTGTGTGTGTGTTGTGTGTTTAGTTGTTTGTTCGCATGTGTGTGTGTGTGTGTGTGCCGAATTCTATATATAAACCGTCTTGTGTAATTGTGTTTGTAGGAACCTGTTAAGGTTGTTTACCCCTTTTCACAGTCATTGTAGCGAGTCTAATAAGATTTTCTGCCCCTTTGGTGTTCAGTTCTCTAGGAAAGTAGATAGTGTGCCTTACACAAATTTGGATTTCCATTAAAGAGATAAAGGGGTAACAAGCTTAATTTTTTTCTTTTCTTTTCTGCAGGAGAGGGTCGACATATTAATTTCCAGCTAGTCTTAAGTATATACTTTTTTTGTAGTTTTATTCTTACTTGCATTTAACACTAACTCGTGTACTGCATATGCGTATATATGTATGTTGGTACATATACGTGTATAGTTGTGTGTGCGCGTGTGTATATATGTGTGTGTGTGTGTGTGTGTGTGTGTGTGTGTGTGTGTGTGTGTGTGTGTGTGTGTGTGTGTGTGTGTGTTTGTGTGTGTGTGTGTGTTTAACTGGTTGTGCAGACATGTGGACATTCTATATATATTTCCTGCACTCTTTACCCTCGGCACTCTCAGTGACGTCACACGCGGCAAATGAACTGAGTGAAGACTAGTTTTGGGAGCCTGAGAAATTCCATACCGGAAATGAAAAATATTTCCGGTCGATCGATCTAATGGTTGCTACTCTGTACCATCTAGTAAGGGAAAGCTTGTACAGACCGGATTTATGGCGCGAAACTGTGTGTGTAACTGGGATCTCTCTCTCTCTCTCTCTCTCTCTCTCTCTCTCTCTCTCTCTCCGTTCAATCTTCTCTCTCTTTAACAGACAAATGATGAAGTTCAAGACTAATTTATTGCGTGAATCTTACATAGACACCTAACACAAAACCTGGTATAAACTCGGAGCTTACCGTTTTAGTAGAACAAAATCTTCCAAGACACTAATTCCATTTTCGCCGCAAAGGAATAATAGCAAGGATATTGGCATTCAGAGTTGCGTGGCGCCAAGCAATCATCGTAACCTCTGCGCTCTCGGGGTTCTTGGAAAAAGTAAACAAACCTCCACCACTTGTATACTGGCAAGGTAAGGCCTGCAGGCAGCTCTGGGATCGACCCTTAACTAAGGAACTAGTCCATGTTCTATCTTGCCAGAGGACATGTACTTTGTGTGTATAGTGTGACAGTATTTCATAAGAGCATAGTGTCGTCTAGACCTATTGCGAGGCGAGGGACATTCGAAAGTGCCGCTGAACGTTACTGTGAAACGTTACTGTGATAAAGTTATAAAAAAAAAAAAAAGTGCCAGTAGCATTAGACATTTATTTTTGTTGTTGGCATGTCACTATATACTGGATGATGTTATTATAAGTTGTTCCTCAACGGGGTGTTTATTT
>BOPN01003344.1:153685-156185 GCA_017312705.2 Penaeus japonicus | reverse complement strand
CCATTTTCTCTTTTTTCTGGTTCTCTCATTATATTTTCTTCTATCAAACATATTGGCAGTTGCTTTTAGTTCTAATGACTCATCAGAATAAATGATCAAGTAAAATACAGCACCGTGGTGATGGTAATGGTTTTGATATCATTTTTTATTAGTATTATTGTTGTTTCTTTTCCCACCGTTATGATAATTGGTAGTATTAGTTTTTTTTTTTTTTTTTTTTTTTTTTTTTTTTTTTTTTTTTTTTGCTACTATTGACATTTTCTCTTTTTATTTTTTTTTATTCTTGACGTCGCTTACTATTCACTTTCTCAAAGTCCGATGATGTAAAATCTATAATTATTAATCAAATCACAATTCTGGATGAGTAGCAGTAGTAGATGCTGTTTGTTCTAGTTGCAAGTGCGCGCGCGCACACACACACACACACACTGGAAAATCAATGCAGTCACAGCTCATATGTTAAAACACGGAGAGAATCAGGCAGTGGGTGGTCAGAACTGCTACACAGGAGTTATATGTATGTACATGGATTAAAAATAATAAAAATAATAAAAATAGATATCTGTAAGGGTAACGGCAAAAAATTAAAAAGTGGAGAGAAAGTGAGGCTGCAAGTGGGGGAGGGGGGGGGGGGAGGACAAGGGAGGCGAGAAGCGACCGTGAATTCTGCGTGGCAAGCACTTCGCGCATAGAGACAAGCACCGTGAGTAAAAATCTATCTTTTGTTTGATTAATGGATAGCAACTATTCAGATCAAGAAAATTAAGTGAATGAGGCTCTCGAAAACATCACAGAGAACCTGATGATGATAGAATGTAAAATTAAACACGTGAAGAACAAACGAATCTAAAGGATATATTGGAAAAATCCATAGAGAGGAAACTGAGAAATTAGATTAACCAATTAATTAAAATAAATCAACCAATCAACTCGAGGGATAGGTAGAAACTGAAGAGAAGATAGGAAGCAATCCCTAAATAAAAGCAAGAAATTGCATATGAAAAGGTTGACGAATTAATCAAAGTGCATGAAAGAGTAGAGGAAATTGAACATAAAGTGGCAAGCTGCCAGCTCCAAGTACTGCAAGAGGCAGATAGCAGCGACATTTTCCGATGTGACAGGAGTAAAGGATACGGGATATGAAGTGGAAAATAGATAAAACCTCCGTTTCCTGAAGCGGCCAAGAAAAAGGAATTTAGGTCGCAACTTTGTCAATATGCGGAGAGCATTGCTGCAAACCCTGCAGATGTTGATAAAGCCGTCATACTGAGGCATGAAAAAAGTGGTAGACTTCCTCGAACGATATGATAAAGACAGGAATTTTTTTATTGGCATCTTCAAGGCTATAGATCCCGAAGTCTTTTAAGGAACATGATAGAACACAAAAGAATAGGGTTTTTCGAAAAGGGCAAGAAATGCCTTTTGAAAGTGATATTCCTGGCGAAACATATGGTAACCGAAATGATAAGGAAAGCCAAAACTTGGCAAACCATGAAGAATACAAAAAAAAAAAAAAAAAAAAAAAAAAAAAAAAAAAAAAAAAAAAAAAAAAAAAAAAAAAAAAAAAAAAAGAAACCTCAAGCAACAGGCAAACAAATGCGTGACTAGGATAGATAAAGAGTTGGTTTTGGTGAGGAAGAAACGACATGCAGAGAAAATACTGGAGGAAGCATATATGTGGCCACAGGAAAAGGGAAAATGCATCATAACTTTTACGAACATTCATGATTCTTTGTGTGTGTGTGTGTTTGTGAGTATTTATAAGTATACGTGTATGTACATGTGTATTCGTAAGTATTTAATTTAGTTATTGAACTACTATTTTTTCATGTGAGTAATTGTGCTTGTGTGGGTGTGAGCGCATGCTTGTGTGGGTGTGAGCGCGTGCTTGCGTGCGATCACAAGCGCGCAAATGCCGTGAAAGTGCACACTAAAACGCAAACCAAATTCGGCCCAAGCACAAGTCAGCATGACCTGAAAGCCGAGCAAAGCTAAAATCCTTCTCGCGTCCTCCATGAAGGCTTGCAATCTGCAATGTCAAGATGTTGCCTTTGCGAACCTGCGCCTAGAGGCTTATTTACAAGATCATTCAATCTTGCTCAAAATGAGGTCGCGCTCGCTGCCTGAACGATACAATGGAAATAAAAGGAAGGAGGGAAATTGAGACCAAAGCATTATATTTACGGATTGTAATCAGTGAAAATGTCAAGCAGGATAAGGCTTTCATTGTGTGTGTATTTGTGTGTGAGTGTGTGTGTGTGTGTGTATGTGTATTAGACTGAGAAAACTTTACCACGTTCAACGTAGGCTCCGTTGCTCAATACAAACTAAACTCACTCTCTGAAATATATCTCGAATTCCTTTATTGATCATACGGTGCCCCGTCGCGTTATATTTCACTCTGTCTTGGCAAGTTGAAGGCGGCAGTTGAACGCTGACGCAACACCCGAAGGTAACGAAGAATTCCTAGGTATTCCATATATAGAGATTGTCTCTCTGC
>BOPN01003344.1:47076-49576 GCA_017312705.2 Penaeus japonicus | reverse complement strand
ACCCGCCAGATTACAAGAAAAAGATATAGATCTAGCAGGGAAAAAACTAAATTGGCAACACTGCTCTTAAAAGTCATGTCTTCATTTTTCGGAAGTGATACATCTGGGCTTACATGATACTTATATTTGTAGGGCGTGATTTAGGGGGTTCGGAAAGCCTGTTTTGCTTTGTTGTATCAATAGCAGTGACCAAAATAATTATTTAAAAAATAGTGGTAATGCTTATTCAAAAACAGTGATAAGGATAACAATAGCGATGGTTATAATAATGATAACGATGATATTGATAATGATAGTTATAACAGTGATATTGATAATCATAATAATGATAATGATGACATACCTAATAATAATGATGACAAACATAATGATAATGAGATAAATGATAATAATGAATAAAGAATATGAAACAATAATGATAATAATGTATATGAAACAATAATGATAATAATTAATATGATAACAAAAATGATAATAGATATCAAATTAATAAAAGAAAGAAAGGAGAAACAGCAGGGAGCTCTATGCCATTATGGTACATTTTCACTTCGGAGTTTGGTATAGAAAACGGATGTAGAATCGATCATCTTTAATTCTGGAGGAGGGAATATCAGTGTTCAGGTGCGGGCGCTCCTCTGAGAGAAAGAGAGAGAGAGAGAGAGAGAGAGAGAGAGAGAGAGAGAGAGAGAGAGAGAGAGAGAGAGAGAGAGAGAGAGAGAGAGAGAGAGAGAGGAGAGAGAAAGAGAGAGAGAGAGAGGGAGAGAGAGAGAGAGAGAGAGAGAGAGAGAGAGAGAGAGAGAGAGAGAGAATATATATATATATATATATAATGGAATGACAGTGCATTTGGTTTTAGTTTTAGGCTATATCTTTACATCAAGGGACTTTTTTTTTCATAAAGCTGCATTTGTCGCCGACTCTTTACATTGCATTTCATTTGATAAATGTCTTAGGGAAAACATTTTTTTTCTTTGATGGGGACGCCCAGATGAGCTATCGGCATTTTCGTGTGTTTTGCTCTCCCATTGGCTTATTTTGTGGAATATTGAGAACTAATTTGTCAGGCCTCCTCTAGTGGTTAGCTCTTCCTTACTCTTCCCTATGGGTCCCCCCCCCCCCCTTTCCCTGAAATTCCGTCTCTGATACAGATAGGAAGGTACACAGGACGACTGAATGATCTTAAGCCCCGTCCACACCAGGATACTTTGTTTGGAAACATTGTTTCCAAACTGTATGCAAACTGTTTGGAAACTGTATGGAAACAGTTTGCAAACTGTTTGGAAACTGTATAGAAACAGTTTGCAAACTGTTTGGAAACTGTATGGAAACAGTTTGCATACAGTTTGGAAACAATATTTCACCTGTATCTGTTTCCCATCCAGAATGGGAAACATTGTGTGTGTGTGTGTGTGTGTTTTCGCGCGCGTGGTGACAATGAATCACTCAGTACCGCACGAGGCTTGGAGTGACCATGTGGTCAACAGAAAAAAAAACTCTACAATTAATTGAATTACTCCATTCATCCCCAGTATTGTGGGAAGAATATATATATATATATTCTGTTTGGAAACAAGTTTTCGGAAACAGTTTGCATACAGTTTGGAAACAATGTTTCCAAACAAAGTATCCTGGTGTGGACAGGGCTTAGACGTTCAAGTTGTCGATTACCTGCTTGGAGTGACCCCAAAACTACACTTGGAGGTCAAAGCTGTGTACTCTGCTGTTCTGACCTGACCACTGCCTGTCTTCCTTCTCCGTCTGTGCTCCTTCTGTGACTGTCCCTCTGTCTGCCTTTGCTTTTATGACCTATTTCATTGGTGATACTTTCTCTGCCGCAGGGTTTCCGACAAGCTAACACAGCTGGAGCCAGGAGCCAGGTGTAGTTAGAGGCGGAAGAGGCTACAGGAAAGCACGTTGTCTTAGGTCATGACTGAATACTAATTTGATAGCACTGAATTAATATAGCAAAGCATGATCATAGCCTCACATAATAGGTCATATCAGTGCCTTACAGAGAGATAGATAGATAGAGATAGAGAGATATATAGAAATAGATAGATACATAGATAGAGATAGAGAGAGAAAGAGAGAGAGGGAGAGAGAGAGAGAGAAAGAGAGAGAGAAAGAGAGAGAGAGATAGAGAGAGAGAGAGAGAGATGGTTAGTAACTCCTATGCATTTTTGACACTTCATTACAATTTGAAGCAGCCGCGAGAATCAGAGTGGTTGAAGTCAGTCAACAACATATTGATGATTTATCCACTCAGTTGACATGAATATAATGCATGTCATATCCACATTACAAATATGTCCCTGAAGTTGACACTGAAAGTGATTAGAAGAGGCTAACTGTGGCTATCCTCAGCTTACCCCGACTTACACTGTCTTTCAGTTTGATATACTATCTTTAAACCATGTCCACGAATTAAATCTCTTTCACAAAGGAAAATCATTCATCTTACAACCGCCCCCCCCCCCCATACACACACACACAACACTTC
>BOPN01003343.1:143899-146399 GCA_017312705.2 Penaeus japonicus | reverse complement strand
TTATAAATGTATTTACCAAGAGGGTAAGAGAACGGCTAATTATACACATCCAGAGAATCGAAGATGTTTGTGGCAAGGGATTTCCGTCTACGGGCGAGGTTTATTACATGATGCTTTGATCCGTGGAGTCTGGGGCTGGACTCGGGGGGGGGGGGCCCTTGGTTGTAACAAAGCGTCGATTCATAGTCACATATACATATATGCATACGGACATATATATGTGTCTGTGTCCTGTATCTAGTAAGGATATCTTGTTAATGGCCGCCTTTGTTGTCCAGGAATATTTTATTCTCATGAGCCTTTACTTTAGATAACGTTTCCCATTGCGCACCCTGTTGTGCCGGAGGAAGGATAATATAGAGTTTCTTTTATCGATAGAAATATTTATATTAGTGTTTACCGTGGCCAACCACCGTTTTCTATTTCTGAATGTAAGTTTTCATTTACACCTTTACATATGATTTTTTTTTTGTAATTCACCGAGAAAACTTCAGCAATTTAGAGTTTTCACCCTTATGGTTCCCGGCGCTAAGGCAGACTTCTGAGAGCGGCGGGTTGACGAGGCGCCTTTTGCCTCACGGTCAGTGTAGGTGTGGGAGAAGCGCCGATATAAAAGAGCTGTAATACCAAGGTTGGTGTTTACAGCTTGGACTAGGCTGGTTTTCTTCGCTCTAGCGAAAGAAGATCCGCCACCAGTTAGCGGCTGAAATTTGACCAAGCACCCGTCCTGTTGCTCTCCCCGTCTCCGGGAAACGAAGCATCTCGAAGCATCCAGGGAACTACTTCATTTTCCACTCTTATTACTCCAATGGCTTCCTTTTTATTTGTATTTTGTCCCATTGTGAGGGCGAGCAGCCGTCGTCTTTGTGTGTTGGCGACCTTTCTGGCGGTATGTGGGAGGGGCGGGCGAGGAAGGGCCGAGGCGGGAATGTGCGGCGGATGAGGACCGGGAGAAGGGAAAGGCCGTTGGTGCGAGGGAGCTGGAAGACAGAGGCGGAGGCTCGCGGGACAGAATGGTTGGCGGGCGGCCGGGCGCGCACTCGGGAGGCGAGGAGAGAATGATATAATATTACCGATTGCAGACCTTATCTTTTGTTTCCCATTTTGTGATGAAGCACTCACTATAGCCTTGCATTCACTGGCTGGTTCGACAGCACCTGTGAGTCATCCCGTTTGCTATTATGTACTTTTACGATGAAAAAAATAATCGATGCAAACCACATACATAAAATAATTCACAAAATGTTATCTGTTGCAATACTTGGATGAGCCGTTAATACACCAGAAGTGTCATACTTTCCCCGTCTATCAGATCACAATCTGAAACATCCGCCATTGCTCAATCATTTGTCCGGAGACGCCACCCCGCGAGGCAGCCGGAAGTCACGGGGGGAAAAAATAGTCCACCGCGAGGCCTGTAACAAAGTCGGCCCTTGTCCGATAGCCTGCACTTGACGGAATAATGTGTTTATATATATATATATATATATATATATATATATATATATATACATATGTATATATATACATACATACATATATATATATGTATATACATATACATACATACATAAACATATGAATGTCTTCCTGCGTTCCCTACAGAGTTGTGATAAAAGCGAATCCGTTGTAGGGATTCCTACTGACGTCCTGTTGTATGTTAATGTTCCTCGCGGCTGAGCATCCGAATGTAAATCGGATTCCCACTCGGCCGGGACGATCTGCCTCTCGGTCGGCCTCATCACCCACCTGGCCTAGTGTGATCACCCCCATCGCCCTTTCGTAGCATTGTATTCCAGCCGGCTAAAAAAAGAATAAGTTAACAATTACTCAGATACCCTTGCTCGCCTTCCGTTAGAACTTCAGGTCATATACATACAGCCTTCGTTTTTTTTCTGGCTCTCTCTTAGTGTGGGACGTGCGAGTCTTATCATGGATCTAAATCACAATGAGAGAAACAGGGGGCAATGCCTCAGGGTTACCTTGCAGTTGATATATCATATATCGCCATCTGCCTTAGCTGGTGATTGTCTCATCCTGAGTATTGAATTAGACAAAGGTAGAGTATTGAATTAGGGGACCTTTATAGTTTCACTATCACTAAAAAACGTATTTTTATTCTGCAATTGTCGACAATTTTCGTTATTCCAATTATATGCAAAATACCGAACCTAAAAAAGTACAATAAGAATCTATCACTAAAAAACGTATTTTTATTCTTCAATTGTCGACAATTTTCGTTATTCCAATTATATGCAAAATACCGAACCCCCAAAAAAGTACAATAAGAATTACATTTGTACATATATTAAACATGGCATTTCTTTCTTACTTCTACCACGAAGTGCTAAATTATACTGACATCACAATACAAGTAAGCTGCGAATAGTCCCAATCACAGGCCGGAAAAGAACACACAAATGTATAATCTCATTCCATATGCAGCGAGTGATGTGTAACTAACCGACTTTAAATATGAAAAAAAGGAAAGAAAAAATGA
>BOPN01003343.1:97500-102336 GCA_017312705.2 Penaeus japonicus | reverse complement strand
AAACGTTCATTTTCAAAAGCGGCGTGTGTCTACGTGTCTATAGTGTAATCGTCTTCTAGATTCTAGTTTTTATGTCTGCGTTATATAATGTCTACGTTATAAATACTGAACCGAGAGAGAGAGGGAGAGAGAGAGAGAGAGAGAGAGAGAGAGAGAGAGAGAGAGAGAGAGAGAGAGAGAGAGAGAGAGAGAGAGAGAGAGAGAGAGACAGAGAAAGAGAGAGTGAAAGAGATAAATAGATAGATAGATAGATGGATAGATGAAGAGAGAGAGAGAGAGAGAGAGAGAGAGAGAGAGAGAGAGAGAGCGAGAGAGCGAGAGCGAGAGAGGGAGAGAGGGAGAAAGAGAGAGAGAAGAACAGACACGTTGACTCCATTCTCAGCACAGTATGGTAATCCCTCCCTATCGCTCGGCCATTATACTTGAAATGCATGTGCAGTGGGAGGCACATACTTAACTCTGATCATGATTTATAACTTGCCATAATTAAGAGGAGGCAATGAAAAACAATGAACGTGATTGATTATTGAAGGTTATTGTACAATCATAATGACAGCACCAGCAGAGCGCGTAGGCCGTGCGAGGCAAAACTGGCATTATCTCATTAGACTACCATATAATTTCCACTGGCAGCGCTTTGCTTCCAAATGACCTTTTCGCGGACGGAGCAGAGGAAGAACAAAGGAATTCACAATACAAATGCAAATGTCTACTTTTGACTTTTGTGCCGCAAACAAAGCATAAGGACAGGCGCGTAGGCTCACCCTGGTGATAGTGGTCGATTTACATTTTCAGAACACAATAATAGTAAAGGAATTCCTATTGTATAGACAAAATAGAGGACCTTTGACTTGGAAGAAATGAAAAGCTGTTCCTTCTCGGACCTTTGTGCTCGTCAATAGTGACCACTTATGACATGGAACCTTACAGTGTTACCATCTGCGATCTGTAAACGTAACACTGCTGCATCCTCTCGCATCCCATGCCAAATAAAAACAAAAAGCTTATTGATTTTATAAGATGAAGTTCTTAAATGCACAGATTGTATACGAATTTGATAAAAGGATATGCTTTTCAATATCAAAAGCTCCACACGACCCAAAAGTGAGCTTGGCATCACTTGAAATTTGTAACGTCTTAGGAGAACAAGCGAGGTTCCTCTATTGTTAACGCGGGGACGGTGACTCTTGCCTTTATGTGGACCAGGTATCTCCACCTGGTCTTACACGGCCAAGAGTCTTCAGGTGTCGGGAAATTATGTACGAAAAGGTATGTTTCTCGTCTCGGGCCATTTGCTGAAGCCATCGTATCATAAGAATCTCATTTGCAAAGATTGTTACTGCTTTTTTGAAATGGTTCATTTAAACTCTATAAAACGAAAATGATATAAATGAAATCTATGATGGTTATGATAGCACTTTGGATTCGCTATGAAGCTTTCTCTCTCTTGCAGGTAGAGTATTGCGTAAGAAATCTTAGCGAAGGCCATTGATATTCATATTGCTTAAGGACAAATCTTTATGCATAAGTATAATATTAATAAGAAGGATGTTAATACTGTACTCGAAGCAAGACGACCGTATAAAGGGCTTCATAACTGTCACAACCCCTCGCCTTCTGGTAATTTACTGCTCTCTCAGTAATTATATTTTACGGTCTATAATCCAGAAATCTGATGCTTTTATTGGAGTAGTGGAAGCCGGTGGCCCGAAGTGGCCGTAGCAGCCTATTCCCCCGTCCGTGATCTTGGCCTTGGTTCTCTACAGGATCTGGTGTCCGTACACCCCCCTCCCCCTCCCCCCCCCCGCCCGCCCTACCCGCCCGTGTACCTCATTATACCAATACCACCCACACCGAAAACAGCACCGCACGGATCGATGTGCCGCGAAATATGTCTCTCGTGTACTTTACTTATGCACTGCACGCTCTGCGCGGGAAAATTCCTTCATCTCTAATGCTTCACAACAATACTTTTGGCAGGACAGTAAGAATCTCATAGTGATATTTACAGTGCCTCCACATAACTTGGTAAGATATATATTCGCAATGGTAAACCTAATTTCAAAGAAAACTATAAAAAAAATCAATTCAAACGCAGAAAGTTCTCCCATATGTTACCTTAATGGGATTATACTGCTTACAAAGGTTAGAACAAAGGTTGCCGCGGAAGCTGTGCATATTCATTTCGAGTCGGAGAAAAGCCATAACAATAACACTCCCGGCGTGAGTGTGGCACGCCATGTGAATCGCCTTATTTCAACCTTGGCTTTCGTGCAAATGGCCTCGCGTGCCGCCACTCCACCTGCCGACTCTGACCCAAGCCCTTTATTTGGCCGTTGGAAGTTGTCATTGCCAGCAATAAGGCGCAGGGCCGTGAGCTCGATTTCAGGCACTAGTCATTTCTGAAACTAGTGAATTCGCATGTCGTGAGTCATCTCTTCTGCCGAATGTCAGCTCCACATGCGAGCCTGACCATCAGTCTTCGGAGAGACCGCGCCAAAGTGATATACAAATGAACTGTAGAGTAAAACCGACATTAACTGCATAGAACGACAGCGATAAGATATTATGCGATATCAAAATGTTTTACAAAAATTATTAAACATTTCTTGAAGGAATTTTGGAACTGGAGATAACATTCATGATATCGGGCAAAATATTTTTCCCAATAAGGCAGTGTTTCATAAGCCATCCTTTGAGAATGTATCATATATCCAAAGAGTGTGCTAATTCATCTGGAATGTTCGAACTAAATACCCTGTAATATATTGATTCATGTCAGTGGCGCAAATTGTGTGAGAGTATAAATTATTCATGTAAATAGCCTAGAAGTAAATAAATATTATGGTGAGAATCAAAGCTGCGTAGATAAACAATTAATTAATCCTTCTCAAGAGGAACTGCACCGAGTCCTTCTCCTTTCCTCGAGCACCTGATTCACCAAGATCCTCTAAAAACTCAAGGATTTGGTATATCTCATTATTGCGAACTCGATTCCTTATATAGATACACTGATCGTGTTCAGGATAAGCAACTAATACTGTTGTCAATCTCCTATTTGGAAAAGTGCCAGAGATGAGAGTGGCTTTCGGTGACTCCTTCGATATTTTCAAGATATTTTGGTATTTCAAGTGGCAGATTGTGATGGAGTGATGTCAGTGCGGTAGCCTACACATCACAGATGGCAGTTTCAGTATGGCCAACCCCTGTTGATAATAACAGCGTGCGTTATTCATGACAGGTGATGCATTTGCAACAGTTGCTTTGCATAGAATTATATCTCCAGGGGGTTTTGTGTATTGACTGTATTCTGCTTATCTTTCGCGACTGCTGTCAAAACACTATAGTTTGGGATTAACCAGTCTAGAGTACATCTGCTCTTTGCTTGGTGACAAAGGCTCTGCCAGTCACTGGTAGAAAAGTAACAGTTACCTAACTCGGTTTCACTCGCTTCTCTTATATAACAGCAACACCCTTATTTTATTTAGAGGTTTCATACTATATAGTGCTTGCATGAGAAGACAGAATCAAACTTCCGAATGAAATACCAAAGTCAAAAACACCCAATGGAGAGCCACATTTTATTTAAGTATAAGGAGTTGGATTCTGTCTGAAGGGGGTCGAGTGGAGAAGTAAAGATCCCATGAAGTTGTATAAAACTGTAGGCATTTCAGACTTGCAAAAAACGCCTTCTGCCATTATGTGCACCAACGCTAGTTGCAGATGCGTTATTCCCTGTAACTAAGATGCTTATGATGACATTGTAAATAACGGCTGTGGCTGTGGTAGCGATCTTCAACGCCATCCTGACACTGTATGCATATCTATTTATCTAGTGTATATTCTGTGAGATGATTTTGTCTTTAGTTTACTTTCATTGCACTGTTGCTGAGATGGGAATTGCAATTAACATTACAGCCGTAAAAAGCTGGTTACAATGGCATCTTCGTGGCAGCTGATGATGATGCTGTTTGGGACGCTGGGAGAGTCTGGAGGCTGCGTGAGAGGTAGTCCTCAGCTCCCACTAGTCGTCGCAATTATGCTCATTCGATTCGCTGTCCATCATTCGCTATTACTTTTTGTGTAAAGCTTGTAATCGTCAGGAGATAGGTGGGTGATTTTAATTTTCGTAATCATTCCAGGACTGAGCAAATATCAACATGTACGTATATAGCAAAATCAGAAAGAACCGGGCACACTCATTTCGTTCTTCTGCCATATCATCACTTCCATCATCACTTTTCCTTTCGAGGGATATAACGCTACCAGGATCACATACAGAGATAGTATGATAGAGCAAACGTGGCTTGGAACCGCCATGGCAGACTGCAGCGACCCGGCATATTTCACGGAATTTTAGATCTTAAGGAAAGGCAAGGTTACATGATCAAGGTTGGACTTTATATACGTCACGAATCCGGATAAAGGGCAGCACAAGTAAGGCTAGCGGCGATTTAATTAATAAGCGCCCTCAGCACGGCCGACAAACCGCGCCATATTTAGACGGCTGGCAATCGTGCCCTGATCGGGTTTTTGCATGACGGCTCGCGGCCTGTCTCACATGCGAACTCTGGATATTATTATTGTAGAGAAGCTGTGAGCTTTCTTACAGATTTGGTAGAGTTTTGTGTACACTTTGCCGCGGGCGGAATTGCTTATACATGCGTGGGTGTGCGTGGCCCTTGTCTGGGTATCCGCTTTCAAGTGGCAGCTCATGATTTATATTAATTTATGTGTTTCTCATCTTCCATCCTTTTCTTTTTCTCGCAGTTGAATGACTCGCTGTCGATGCCTAAGGTAAAGCGAACCGTGTTGATAGGTCTCTTCAAACACAGA
>BOPN01003343.1:80000-82500 GCA_017312705.2 Penaeus japonicus | reverse complement strand
TCTTACTCTTTCTCTCTCTCTTTCTTTCTCCCTCCTTTTGTCTCTCTCTCTCTCTCTCTGACTCTCTCTCACACACACACTCTCTCTTCCTTTCTCCTTACATCCTTCTCTATCTCTCTTTCTCTCACTCTTTCACACACAAACTCTCTTTCTCTCTCTCTCACTCTCACTCTTCCTTACTCCTTTCATCCTTCTCTCTCTCCCTCTCTCTCATTTACTCACTCATTCTCTCTTCCTTACTCCTTACATCCTTCTCTCTCTCTTTTTCTCTCACTCTTTCACACACATTCTCTCTTTTTCTCTCTCTCACTCTCTCTCTTCCTTAATCCTTTCATCCTTCTCTCTCTCTCTCTCTCACACACACACCCTCTCTTCCTTATATCCTTCTCTCTCTCTCTTTCTCTCACTCTTTCACACACACACTCTCTCTTTCTCTCTCTCTTCCTTACTCCTTTCATCCTTCTCTCTCTCTCTCTCTCACTTACTCACTCACTCTGTCTGTCTGTATGTCTGTCTGTCTGTCTCTCTCTCTCTCTCTCTCTCTCTCTCTCTCAATTCTTTTATCTGCCCCTTTTCTGTTGGTGTGCTTCGCTGTCTGTATAGCACCAGCGGACCACGCAGCCAAGCGCCGTGGCCGCAGGAGAGGAAGAAGGCAGCAGGCAGGCAGGCAGGGCGTCTCCCCTATCTGGCCGTGAACAATCAAACATATCATCAAACAGAAAGAGATGCGGCGGTTCTCTGGGGAAGGCAACTCCAATTGACTGCGCGTGCCTCTAAACAAACAAGACACTCCCTTTTATCACTGGGACTGAAATGAGAAACACACCAAGAGGTCTTCTCCATCAAGCATTTCAAAAGGAAAATCCCAGCACCCCAATTACCTATTTCAAGATCTCTGTGTCCCAGGGGAAACACTCATTCTTCACAGTAACAAAGTGCTGCAATAGTCTAAACTCTTCTGTATTTACACCAGTTGGCGCCGAATGAAGTGGGCGGGTTTCGGTGCGTGTAGCATCCCTCAGGAACCAATCAGCAGCAGCCCCGAGCCCCAGGGACGTTCCTGCTTTTACTAGGCGCGCTCTCCTTCGCATAACCCATCCAAGCAACACCGTAATATACGTCTAAACAGGTTGCAAACCGCCATATATCCAGGTCGATTAGAGGCATTTTCATCTCATCTCGGAAATGCTGTTTCTTTTAGACAATAACAGGAGGCAACAATAAGTACGCCACTGTCATGCCCAGCAACATTATTTATTATGAATTTATTTATACATAATGATAATCATCATAAGGATAATGAAAGTATTATCAATAGCAATAGCAATATTAATGATAGAAAAAATAATTCGAATATTAATGATGATGATGATGGTACTGGCGATGATGATAGTGATTCCAATACTACTTCTAATGAAACTACTATTATTATTTAATGATAATGTTCAAGATAATAAAGATCATAATCATGAAGACAACAATAATAATAATAATGAAATACCATTTACAAGGATAATAATAATATAAATAAAAGCAATGATAAGAGCAGCAACAACAACATAATAACCATATCATCACCATTTCGTTCACATCATCACCATCATTCTCATTATCAGTATCAACAACAGAATCAACAGCAGCATTGCATCATGATCCCTATTGCCACCTTATGAAGTAATGTTCTTACCCAGGCTAGGTGTTGTCCTTCTTGACTGTCAATGGGATTATACGAACAGTTACTGACGGATTGTGATGAAACTTTGTGAGTTAATTAGCCATATTGCGAGGATTAGTTGAGCAGATTTTGCTGGTGAACAGGATCCACATTCAGCTGTAGGATGGATGGATTGCATGGAAAATAAGCAAAAAATGAGTTCATTTTTTTATGGAAGTGGATTTTTTGGGCGTTTGCGAAGGTTTGCGCTCTCTATTACCATTGTTAACATCAGTGGTAATGTTGCAGTTGTTGATGTTACTATTACTATTATCATTATTGTTATTATTATTATTATTATTATTACTATTATTATTATTATTATTATTACTATTATCATTATTATTATTATTAATATTATTATTATAATTTTTGTTATTGTTATTATTATTATTATCAAATTATCCTTAACTGCTGATGATATCATTGTTATTACTATCATAATTATGATTGTTCCTCTAACTATGTTATGGAAGGTTTCCAGACGATTGGGTTGGAATCCTGCCCACGGTCCGAGGTTAGGAAGCGCATTCCCTCGGGGCACCAAACTCTCCCTGCCAAAGCCAAAAGAAGACACAATAGAAGCTCTTTTTAGCAAGGGAGTTTGTGATGAAAAAAATAATCATCATTAATATCATCATTGGCGTCACTATAATTACTCTTGTTGATCCCGTGTTGTTTTTTATAACTTTATTATCATCGTCATTTTATTACCTTAAGTATCATTATCATTAGTGGAATAGTTATTAGCATTACCATTGTTATTATAATCATATAGGTTATCAA
>BOPN01003343.1:72500-75000 GCA_017312705.2 Penaeus japonicus | reverse complement strand
TCGTCATTTCATTATATGCTTAGGACCCAGATGATCTCTACACATCCCCTGCACTGTATTTTCAATACATCATACATCACACAATAGTTTTGTTACATTGCAATTGCTCAGTCCCGAACCCTTCCTAACTAACTATATACACTCTTTTACACATTCCACCACACATATGTGGAGCACCACTCTACACACATCACCGAGTACAACTTCATTGAATGCCCTCGCTACATAAACCAAACCTTTTATTACACCTATACTTTCGAGCTACGCCGCGATGCCCCCACCCGCCCCCTCCTCACAGACCATCTGTTATCGCTAGCTGGTAGAGCCATAATTAGCAGTCCCGCCGAGTGTTGTCTGCGGCCTCCCTCCGCGAAGGGCTCGGGAGGCCACGGCAGACTCCGCGGGAGGAGATGACGGCCGGTGGGCGATGACTTTATTTCCGTCGCGAACTCAAGGCGGAGCCGCTCCCTTCTTCTTCTCCTGGTGGACCTTACTGGTGCTCTTGGGGTCATCACAGTGTCATAATGGTGTATCTCTGGCGTGTCTTTACTGTGCATAACTTGGAGGTTTTAGTGAAAGCGTCCTGCGTCTAAGTGTATCATGGCGATATGGGACTCGTGGCGAGGTAGTGTGAGTGTGTCTCTGTTTCACACTGATTTAGTGCCGTTTTGGGGGCCACTCTTCTAGCTCGGCTCTGTATCCTCTGTATCCTCTATTTCGCAGACGCTTCATTTTGTACATTCAAGAATAATGACTTTAAATCCAAAGTAATTTCAAATAACAGTCCTAAATATTCGAAGCACATTCATTCCTCAAACAACCCATATCAAATAACATTTCCCAGGGGAAAACAGGGGGATGCGTTATTAAGTTCTGCAGAGCCGTATCTACGGAGGGTGGAGTCGGGGTTTTTCTATTTGTAGAATAAATGTTGCTGAGTAACAAGAAATAGAATGTTGTTTGAATGCAGCGTGAATGCAATTTGAATGTATATGGATGTTCCGTACATTGCATTGCAATGTGTGTGTGTGTGTGTGTGTGTGTGTGTGTGTGTGTGTGTGTGTGTGTGTGTGTGTGTGTGTGTATGTGTGTATATGCATATACATACACACACACACACACACAAATAACCACACTCAAACACACACACTACAAACTATAAACCAAAAATGCTATCATAATCCTGATTGCTTTTTAACACCATATCTTTTAAGCGTTTTTAAAACCTTTTTTCATATATTGCTTGGACTGGATTGTACACGCAACAGCAGTCGGTTGTAGTATTCATCAGATCAGATTAAACATTTACAATAAAACTTTATGGCGATATCAGGTGCTCGGCTCTAAAACAGGGAATAGAGAAATATTTACATCCACTGTGTAGGTATGCGGACACACAGTCAATACACGTTCATTTCTGTCATATGTTAAAGGGTTTATATGTACACAGTGTTTATATATATATATATATATATATATATATATATATATATATATATATATATATATCTATGTGTGTGTGTTTGTGTGTGTGTGTGTGTGTGTGTGTGTATATATATATATATATATGTATATATATATATATATATATATATATATATATATACATATATACATATATACACTCACACACACAAACAATTTCTCACAGTATTTCATCACAATCTGTTAAGCGTTCAGCGACACCCGTCATTGAAAGCTAAAATCATAGGGTTAAATCCTCATTCAGCCGGGCACTACTATATGGTGTACGATATTCATTGAATCATTGATTTGTGTAACTACATGTTGTATGTACACAGAGTGGCGGATCGGCTCTCCTCCCCCTACCCCCTAAGTGTAATTATATGATATGTATAAATATATGACAGGTTCAGGTGTTATTATAAACACGATTCTGAAATTGGTAACATAATGTCGACAGAAGTTATGTGTTCACATGATTTCCTTTCCATTTGTGTTCTGTTAACTTGATACTTGATGTTGGTTCATCCATGGCCCAAGTATGTCATCAATAAAACATTAAGGTAAACAATGTCTTCACGCGAGGCTTAAGGGAGGAGGATCAAGGACCTTTCCCACCACAGGTGCTCCGCCCTTCCGAAAAGGCAGCGTCCTCATGCCTCCTCTTTGACATGTTGCTCCATGTCCTACATTCTTCGTTCCTGTGTGATGGTCGCGGAGTCAGAAGCACGCTCCACTACCTGCAGAATGTCGTAGGTCTAGTTCTTGTAGGTATTTCCATTAGCTATGAATTGCTGGGTGATCAGATCCCTGCTGACACGGAGGGGCTGAAGAGTCGAAACCATGGTGCATGATTGATGTGCAATGCCACATTATAGCGTCAGTCATTTGTAGTTGTACGGTATCATCCCCCTTTTCGTTCTTTCCTTGCACAGAATGAAGCCGTATTCTTAGCACGGGTACATACGAATTCTGGTCCAGCTATTTCACATATCCCTTTCGTGCGACTCTGGAAGAAATGGAACTCATTTATACA
>BOPN01003343.1:45000-47500 GCA_017312705.2 Penaeus japonicus | reverse complement strand
TTACACGTAGGAAGAGTATAGTAAAATAAGCAAAGGTAAACAAACAACTCACTATACTCTGTGGTGAACAAATGCGCCTCATCACCACAAGCATCTGTACTCACTACACTGCTAACCACCAGCTACTGAATTGCCAAGACCAAATTTCACACAAAACAGCGTAACTATGCACCTTACCAAGAGTTACCATTATTATATTATATCACTCAATTAGTGCGACGAAACTATTATGGAGATTAAGAACACGCGAGCTTAACACTCACTGGCGAATTTTTATACTCTTAATTTGAGGATTAACGTTGGTCTTACTAAATATACAAAATAAGAAATAAACTTTGGTTCATATTCTTGGTGTTTCGTGGTTGGTTACTCCCAGCTATTGCCTGATGTGCTCGTGTGCACGCGAGAGAAACATCCACATAGAAAATCACTTAACAGAGAAACAAACAGATATAATACGTAGAGATAACCACATGCTTAAAAAGCGTGGCGTATTTTCTCTCGCACAGTCTGCCTGCCAGTGAATCTTGCGTTGAAGGCATAAAGCATCAGGTATTACCGAAGTGCAAGACATATAGTACCACCATCAAAGTGACCTTAACATGGTCATACATTAACACACTCTCCCGCGGTGTCCCATGTCTCCGGGCTCTTAAGACCCCACATAAGTACAATGTATGCATGACAAGATGCTCATTATCTCTAAATTACATTAGATTTATATGACGCGGACCCAGCCTAGACACATTCATCTTTCCCGCTGCAGTCACAATGTTTACATGAATACCCGCCCGCCCCTTCTGACACAACACCTGATCGCCAGCGCCCAATTATCACTCGCCTCTCCTCGCCAGCTGGAGCAGATGGCTATTCTTTGTTCGCCTCTCATCTAGCAACCGATGGTTACTAATTACTGGAAAGTAAATACGAGAATGACTCACAAACGTACCATTGGCAATCAGAGTCACAGCCCAAGATATCGGTACGTTTTAAGCGATTCTAAAATAGAGTCCAGCGCGGAAGGCCGGTAATGGCGCGGCTCAGTCTCGGCAATTTACACGCGAAGCTATAGCAGCTTGACGTCAGCGAGCAAATAATTCGAGTGGAAACTTTCAGAGCAAGTAATAAAATGTCATGCTGCCTGGATGAAAAAGGACTTCTCATATAACTATAATAACAGCATGAATGAGACGACCATTTATGAAGTCTTTACATCTTTGTCTTCGGTATAATATCAGGATTTTAATGGACAATCAGTCTCTGCACGCAATACTCGATCAGTAATAACATTATGATAATGCTCACGAGTAAAAAGAAAACCCCCATAAAAGACCAAAACGAAACACAATAGTTTAGCCTCGTCGCTATTATTGTACTTCGCCGCTGTGAACAATATACCGGCGCCGCATAGTGTGTCTCAGCAACACATAACTTCCAGCTGAACTCACTAACATCTGATATTTATTACCCGGTATGCAGGAAGGCAGCTGAACCCACCAGTAGTAAGTCTCGTGTGGAGGGTTGCGGTGGACTGAGCGGCAGATAACAAGCGTGAGCAGTGTTGGGAGGCGGCGAAACCTTCGTGTACATGTTCTATGGGCGGAAAGCCTAGATGTGGCTTAGGACTTGAAGGACCAGCATTTGGCTATCATACACATCCAGTCCAGCCAGTACCGAGACACCCATAAATTAGCTCCAGACTGCAATCAATAACCCGGGGTTGCGGGGAACTTCTATCTTTGCTTTTCTTTTGAGGACGCATTCTCCCCTCTCTTCTCTCTGTCTTCTGTCTTCGTATTCCCCCCCTCCTCATTCTCCCCTCTCTTCTCTCTGTCTTCTGTCTTCGTATTCCCCCCCTCCTCATTCTCCCCTCTCTTCTCTCTGTCTTCTGTCTTCGTATTCCCCCCCTCCTCATTCTCCCCTCTCTTCTCTCTGTCTTCTGTCTTCGTATTCCCCCCCTCCTCATTCTCCCCTCTCTTCTCTCTGTCTTCTGTCTTCGTATTCCCCCCCTCCTCATTCTCCCCTCTCTTCTCTCTGTCTTCTGTCTTCGTATTCCCCCCCTCCTCATTCTCCCCTCTCTTCTCTCTGTCTTCTGTCTTCATTATTCCCCCCTCCTCATTCTCCCCTCTCTTCTCTCTGTCTTCTGTCTTCGTATTCCCCCCCTCCTCATTCTCCCCTCTCTTCTCTCTGTCTTCTGTCTTCGTATTCCCCCCCTCCTCATTCTCCCCTCTCTTCTCTCTGTCTTCTGTCTTCGTATTCCCCCCCTCCTCATTCTCCCCTCTCTTCTCTCTGTCTTCTGTCTTCGTATTCCCCCCCTCCTCATTCTCCCCTCTCTTCTCTCTGTCTTCTGTCTTCGTATTCCCCCCCTCCTCATTCTCCCCTCTCTTCTCTCTGTCTTCTGTCTTCGTATTCCCCCCCTCCTCATTCTCCCCTCTCTTCTCTCTGTCTTCGTATTCCCCCCCTCCTCATTCTCCCGTCTCTTTGTTTCAGTTCTCCGTAT
>BOPN01003343.1:37500-40000 GCA_017312705.2 Penaeus japonicus | reverse complement strand
GTCACACGAACGTGGCCTCGGATGCTTACCAACATTCTCCCTCCTCTCCCGCCCAGGGGTGCCAACACCCCCGCACTAGAATAAACATGCATTCTAACCTATGACCAATAAAGCATATTGATGTATGTCATGCATGTATATCTTCACCGAAATTCATACTAACGGTATTATTCACTACATTTTGCGTAGTATGTTCTTACTATCGATGGAACGAAATAGGAGTTAGAGAGGAGTGAGTTTAATGGTGGCTGTGGTCGCGGGGGAGGTAGAGATGTAGGGGGAAGGGGAGGTGGGGGGGGGGGGGGTCAGCGGCGGAGATCTGATGTATTCTCTCACATTACACGCTGGGAGGAGGCAGGTGAACGGTGAGGGTGGGGATGGAGGGTGGGGGGTGGAGGTACCTCTCAAGCACCTACCTCTACCTTTGTGATTTACGGCCAACATTTTGTATTTTAATGCCTTTCCGTTAGTGCTTACGTTGTTTTAGGATCGCTAAGTTATTGACGTCTGCTCGGCGTTCGAATATGTGACATCATTTCTTGGTTATACCTTGCTTTGTTCAAATATATATGAAAGAATTATCATTATCATTACTGCTATCATTATCATTATCATTATTTCCATTATCATTAGCATCATCTTCATTATCTTTTATTGCTCATCTATCCTCTGCCAGTGCATTAGTGTACATGTGTATGCACTCGAACGTACGCGTTTGTTTATACAATGGTGCTAGCAATTAATGATGGATGCGTGTATACAGTAAGCATGTACCTGTACACGATGTCTCTTGTCTGTATGTGTGTGGGCACAAAATACACAGGGGCAGCTAAATGCACGGTCCACCAAAGACAAAATAAAAACTCTCTGGCAATCGTTCCCTTGTTCTGACGAATTGCGAGTAAATCTCCAGAAAGCTCGAGACCTTACCAGAGCGGAGGCGGCGGGAGTCGAGGCAGCCGAGCAGCAAATTACGTTAACAGAAAGGAATACAAATATAAGGGCGGTACGGGCCGGCCTCCTAAGGCGTACTGTGTTAATTATTACATTCAACGTTAGCTATCGCATTGTAAGAGGGTGGGGAGCCCGCCCTCAACACAGTGGTGGGCTGAACGCCGCCCATAAGTCAAACTCTCCACCGGCGCCGTCCAGCACACGGCGGCCTCAGTCCCGCCCCGGCCCTGCTGCTCGAACACAACGATGCGAGGCGAAGCACTGCCGTGTCGCTGAAAAGGCTTCGCAAACCGAGGGAAATCCACTCCACTCCACGTTGCATGTTCGCCTTACTGGGAGGGCATCTGCCTGATGCCAGTCGGAATCAGCATCACTAAACGATGCCGCCCTGCCACCGCTCGGCCTCCCGCGATGCCGCCGCCGGGTTCCACGACGTAGGCCGCCGAGAGAGAGAGATCGTATCTCTTTCTCAGATGAGAGAAATCCAAGTGCAGATAAGAGATCCCTGGAAATACTGTTCGTTTGCTCTCACGCAGCATGTCACATCAGGAATGTCGGTTGTGTCTGAGAGTAAACTGGGCGTTCATGTGTGGGCGTACATAAATTGGGATATCTACACAACTGTTTATGTATGAGTGAGACGTCTACACAAGGATAAGGGTGTAGACAGGAGTGTCTTCTTGATATAGGATTTCATTTAATAACTTGACGGCGGCAAAACAGAGCACCAACGCAATCGCAAACAAGTGCATTTCAAAGTCTAGGGTCAACAAAAATGGCAAGCATTAACATTACGATCTTCTTAAGATCTTCCGAAGCGGAAATTCCAATGAAAACTGTAAATGCATTTTCCGGCGCTGCGGACTGGGAGTAATATGTTCCTACGGATTCTTTAAGCATTATCATTTTTTTTTTTTTTTTTTGAGATCCACGCTTGTCTTATCAGCCCCGAAATACCATCTTCCATATTAGAGGGTCAAGGAGAAAAGTCCCCTGAAATGAAAGCTCCCATCAACCCTCCCCGAAGAGATGGAAAGCAAAGTCTTCGGCTATCACTTATGATGTAATAACAAGTGGTGACCCTCTTCCCCTCGCCGATCAATGGCAGGGCCCTCCCGAGGTATTCCTTTGATTCCGTGGCTTTCGGCTCTGCGATCGGCACCTAATAATGTGCTGACGCGTCGGACAGCGCGCACTGACGTCGCTCACACTCACGCCTGTGGGGCTGTTGACTCGGATTTCGTCTCTCTTTGGCCATGCACGTCAAGGGCCATGCATGGGTTTGCCCGCCCGGGGATCGAGGTTTCAAGGGACACATAGCTCGACAGGCAGAGATATTTCCACTCTCTCGTTGAATGTTGTCACTGTCACTGCCGTTTCTGCAACTAGCGCTGCTGTCGTCTACGACTGCTATTATTGCTTGATATTGGGAATTATAACTGTAATAGTGATTATGATGATAACTATGGCAGTAATAATGATAATATAAATGATGATATCGATGATGATAATATCAATAATGATGGTGATGATAACAACAATAACA
>BOPN01003343.1:0-7500 GCA_017312705.2 Penaeus japonicus | reverse complement strand
ATTGAAGAGAAAGGGGGATTAGACCTACAAAGAGGAGATGAAGGGCAAATAAGGGAAAGCAAACACATAGACAGTGAAACGGACGAACGATGACATACAAAAGAAGAGAAACTAAGTAAAATACATGAACATGTAAGGATAGAGGAAGCGAAACGGACGAAAGATGCCGAACAGGCAGTGAAAGGAACTGCTAACTAATTGTACACAGAGTAAACATGTGGTGACGAGAGAGTAATTGAAGACTATAAAAGCTCTTTTGCATAAGGCATCTCTCTGAGATACATATTACAAAAGAAAATACATATTACAAAATGAATGAATTGATAACACTGAAAAAGTTGAAAAAAACGTCATTCAATCCCAACCACTATTTGCTGCTAAGAAATAAATTTCGGTTTGATAATATTTTCCTGAATTTACCAATAACCAACATTTCATAAATGTCTGACTGGATTCTTCACATTCCAGTCCAAATAAACCATCATTAATTTGGTTGATTCTGTAAAAGCTATGGAATATAAAATGGAATGAGCTCTACAATTTTACGGGTCTAAAATATACCCAACACTAATTAATTTTGGTGTTCATTAAAACAATTCTCTCTGATTTGTTTACTAAGTTTAAATAATCATGAACCGAATTCAAGGTGTGTTATAATAAGTGTATTGCTTTAAACAACGCATTATACAACGTGGATAAATGAATAAGTTAAAAGAAGTTAATTCATTTAAGTTACGTGCTCACAGGACGTAGTTATCAGACGTGTCGAGAACGTTATAGAACTTCTGAAAGAGTTGTTACGGAGGGTCGCCCTTCTCCCTGACGCAAAATCATGATTCGATTTGCATTCTAGTAAACCGGTCTTTTGCATCACTTTAGTCAATAGCAACAGAGTTTGAACTCTTAACAAAGAAATGCCAACAAAGTATGTCGAGATGAAGACTGTCTGAAATCAAAATTATACGCTGTCTTGCCCCCTCCGGACTCTCTGGACGACGAAAATTTTAACTTTTTCGTTTGTGTATTGAGGACAAAACTATCCCGCTGTGAGGGAAAGGAGGGGAGAGAGAGAGCGAGAGAGAGAGAGAGAGAGAGAGAGCGAGAGGGAGAGAGAGAGAGAGAGAGAGAGAGAGAGAGAGAGAGAGAGAGAGAGAGAGAGAGAGAGAGAAAGTAGAAAGATAAACAAAGAACGGGAGAACCCACTGGGAAGTAATAGTTAAACAACTATATCTATATCTATATAATATGGGAAGCATGTAAACGATTCATACATTAGATGAGATAAGTAGAACTGTATGTAAGAATATCTTTTTATCCTTTTTCTGTATGGGGATACTGATACTACTGAAATTATCATCACTCAGGATACATTACGCTTAGATGACCAAATACTTACACGGAATGATGTACGTAAAGATAAAACGTACTGACATGTATAGATCTCCCCGTGTAAGTAGTAAGAACAAAACATATTGCTGTGATCAAGAACAGCTTCCTCCACAGACTACGAGAAGAACAATACGTTTCCGTGCAGAAAGCAAGACATCTCTTTCGCCGCTTCTGCCCTTATCGACTGGGCCATACCTACTCAGGAGACATCTGTCGCAGCCGCCAGGTGGCCACTACCTCTTTTTCCGCCACTCGTCTCCTGGCTGCGGCATTGTTGCGTCCGCGCCGTCCCGCCCTTCCTCTATTGTTAGCAAAGAGTTACACTGTGACGCCGATTGTGACGTTGCTGTTGCCTCCAGGATCCACCTGCTTAGCTGGGTACCGGCTCTACCTCTGTCTGCCTGTATTATGCCACCGGGACTGAATTCATCATAATCTTTAAACCAAATCTTGAGGTGTGATGTGTGGGTAATACTGTTTATTCTTATAATTTTAGGGTCTTTCACCAAGGAAGATGTAGCTTGAGGAAGAAAGCCTGAAGTCGGACACCTTCACATCGCGTCTGGACAAACTGAAATCGGGTGTGACTGCTGCGTGTTCTAATAAAAGATAACCTAAACTGTGAGAACTGAGGGGCAGCGGGAGACGCGGTCTTTGGCAACGTTGTCGGGCACAGAAGGGTGTCCGGTAACCCTCTCGCACAGCGGCGTGACCACGTCCTAAAATCTTTCGGTAAAAATCATTCACTTATCTTCTTTTCTTTAGGGTGTACATACTTATTTTTGTGATATAAAGAAGCTGCATCCTCTAAGATTATTGAACTGGTTCGGTACGAGAAGTTACAACGGTCTAGGAAAAAAATACGGTCGTTCAGAAAGGAGCGAACGTTCTGAAAAGGAAAATATGAACGCAAAATTTGGGAAAACGGAGTACATCGAGGGTCAAATGTTGGAAATATCTTTATTTGCTTTGATGGAATTACACAAAAGAAATCACCCGGGATTCCCTCAGCAAATTCGAAAGGGTAATAATGGAAATAAAAAGAAGTAATGCCGGCGGAAAATTTTTATTATGTGGGAGACATAATATAAAGGGGGGGAACAGTTTCACTCTTCGTTAAAAAAAAAAAAAAAAAAAAAAAAACTCGGGATGAGAGGCAACTGGCCCACAGGGATCGCGGATCATTCTATTGCCATTATTATTATTGTTA
Organism: Penaeus japonicus; assembly: GCA_017312705.2. NCBI lineage: Eukaryota > Metazoa > Arthropoda > Malacostraca > Decapoda > Penaeidae > Penaeus > Penaeus japonicus. Next base: position 4,901 of record BOPN01003343.1, on the reverse strand, counting down.
TTTTTATTACTGATGCTGTCGTGGTCTTCAGGCATTACTACCGTCGGCATCATCCTTTCTCATTTAACGTTATATCACTCTGCCGTCGGATTTTTACGGCATTAACGCTTATATTACTTCTACTTCTGTTGTTATTATTATCAGTATCACTGTGTTATCAAAGTGGATACTGATATTACCAAGATTATAAGGAGTTCTTCTGATGGTTATAGTGCAGTTGTAGTTATATCAGTGAGAAGATACTAATAATATACTAATACTACTACAACTCTTACTGCTGTTACCATTTCTATCGTTATTACTATTGCTGTTATTGTTGTTGTTGTTATTACCATTATAATAATTGTTATAATTTTCATCATCATCATCGTCATTATCATCGTCATCGTTATCGTCATCGTCATCATCACCATCATCATTATCATCATCATTTTCATAATTATATTATTATTATTGCCATTATTATTATCATCCTTATTGTTATTGTTATTATCATTCTCACTATTATTATTGTTATTATCATTATCAATATCATTATTATGACTATCATCATCAGCAGCAGAAGCATCATCATAATCATATTATTATCATCATTATTATCATTATCATTCATTTTGGCTATCATTTAGTATCACTGTAGTTAATATTAATGCTATCATTCTTATTGTTATCTTTACTATTCTCATTGCATCAGATATCAATAATGTCACTTTTACTATCATTTTGGCGCTTTCACCATTATCATAACTATTATTATTATTACTACTACTATTATCATCATTACTGTTGTTATATTAATATATTATTATTGTTATTATTAATTCATCAATGTCTGCATCACCATTATCATCAACATCATTCTATTATTATTATGATTAATGTTGTGATTGTTATTATTACTATCATGGAAATAATGATTATTATTATCCTAATCTTTCTCTTTTTCTCTTTCTCTCTCTTTATCACTATTGTCATTATTATAATTATTTTCATTATCATTATATATTATAATTATTATCATTATATTTGTTATTATCATCATCAATGCCATAATAATTATCACTATTATCATCATTACTAATGTTATCATAAAAATGGTAATACCAATGATTATAATCATCATCACCATCATCAACCATACAGAATCACACATCGAAAGAAACAAAGGCATCGGAGTGCATCCATTCAGACGAGGCTGGGCATAAAATCTACGGGAGCTCATCGCACTATTTGGTAACCATACAGCGGTGGGTCTGTGGACCGGTTCTTCTTATCTATATCTATCGCAAGTATCTATAGCTATCGATCTATCTATTTAGATAGGAGGAAGGCAGATAAACCTTACACACACACACACACACACACACACACACACACATGCAAGAAGAAATGTTTGTTTATGGTAATGTGAAGTGTGTGTGTGTGTGTGTGTGTGTGTTCGCGTGTGTACGTGTGGATACGTGTGTAGGTAATCAGAGGTAAACAAGTACATCACACTTTGCAATGACTAATAGATGGTACACAGTTCAATTCTATGAGAAAATACCACCCATATATTCCTTTCCCTTATAATCAGAAGTATGAAACACCTCGGACTACAAAGGTACGCACGAAAGATCTGAAATACGTTGGTATGAACAGACGGTTTTGTCACAGATAAAACTATTAGGAAATGTCAGTTGAAAATGATAGCTCGAGGTATTACAAAAAGAAGGTGGAAAAAAAAACAAAAAAAAATCTTAAATAAGAGACCCTCCATCACGCTCTGACACCTTCAGCTGTCTCTGCAGATACCAAGCCAAGTCTACGACGAGGCTAGAAAAATCCTTAACGATAATTTCTCACGTTCCATCGATTAGAAATTAAAAGGCGATTTCTTTTCCAGTCTGTGATTAGATGTCAGTCCGGAGCTCCGTGCAGTGGCTGAGGCTGTCGGGTTTTTGCTGAGCTACAAGTGGGAGGAAACCTTTATTTGTTTCTTGCTCCCGTCTGTCAAGAAGCAAACTGCCGCTCCCATGTTTAGGGCGCTAACTCCGGCGGTGGTGCGTGCGGGAGGGAGGCATTGGGGGCATTGCGGGCATGTTTGTCTGTTGGTGAAAGAGGAGGTAGGTTGATAGATAGGATACACACCCCTAGGCCCGCACCTACATTCATTTAGCCCTACACACACAATAATGACGGCCGCCAGACTAGGCTTTGCAGCTTCCAGTCAGAGAGAGGAGATTTACCAGCTGCTTCAATGGCGGGATTTGCCGAGTGACGAGAACGAGCGAACGAGAGAATGAGAGAGAGAGAGAGACGGAGGGAGGGAGGGAGAGAGAGAGGGAGAGAGAGAGAGAGAGAGAGAGAGAGAGAGAGAGAGAGAGAGAGAGAGAGAGAGAGAGAGAGAAATTTCCAACTCAATAGTAAATAGTAGTAATAGCAGCCTTATTCTCGATAAAGAGAGGGGAGGGGCTAGTAGTTCTGACTGGAAAGGGGGACACACGGGGCTATTGTTGCTTGTTGAGAGGGAGGGGAGGAGGGAGGGGAAGGGGGGGGGGGGGAAGGAGGGGAGGGGGGATGGGGGCAGGGAGGGGAGGAGGGAAGAAGGCAAAAAGGGGAGGAGGGTGGCAGAGAGGGGAGGAATTGAGAGGAAGGAAGAAATGAAGGGAGGGAGGAGGGAAGGAGGCAAAGAAGGGAGGAAAGAGGGAAGGAGGGAGGGAAAGAGGAAGGACAGGGTAGAAGGGAGAGAAGGAGGCAATGAGGAGAGAGAGCTATTTCGAGGAGGGAAGAGATGAAGGGAGGACGGAGGGAGGGAGGCACAGAGGGAAGGAAGGAGAAGGAGGGAGAAGGGAAGGATAGCAGAAAGGGAAGAACAGGGTAAAGGGCAGAGGGAGGGAGGGAGGCCGGGGAAGGAGGGAGGCAGAGAGGGAGGAAGGGATGGAGGGGTACGAGGGATGAAGTAAAGGGCAGAGGGAGGGAGGGAGGGAGGGAAGAATAGGGTAAAGGGCAGAGGGGGGGGGGAGATGAGCTGCTGGAGGGAGGGGGGAATTGGCGGATGGATAGAGGGACGGATAGGTGGATGGATGGATGGATGAATGGATGGATGGAGGGAGGGATGGGTGTGTGAATATAAGGAGGAGTAGGTGGATGAGTGGATGGGCGGGTGTTTAGATGGATGGATGCAAGGATGGATGGGTGATAGATGGATGGATGAATAGATGGGGTAAAGGGTGAAAGAGGAAAAATCTGCATACAGTTAAACTAATAGGTGGTATTATCAACACTCAGTTCGTCGTCACAAGCCACCCTCAAGGCGAGTTGCTGTATTCCAAGAAGTTTCCACCGCTGGCCAGAAGCCCTTCCTCACTTCACCCTCGACTTCTAACTTGAAGTTTCTGCTCTCCGAGACTAAGGAAGTACGGCTGCCACACACCCGATCTTGGGGATGATAATTCTCCTCCATTTTGATAAACTTTTGTGCACCGGAAACGATCGTTTTGAAAGGAAACGAACATAGAACGACATAAACAGTCCGTACTTCCATCTAGTTTTCTCCCCTAAAAGCATCGCCTCTTCCTCCACGTTGCTTGCATGTTTAACCTTTGACCAGCCTCCTTTAATTTGCTTTATCTTCATCCTCACGCTGCAAAAATCTTTACTGTCTTTGATCACGTGACCTTTGATCATAAATGCCCTTACTTTACTCCTGTCAATATAATTATAGAGGATCACTACAGTGTCTTTTCAGGCTTCCTTCATTCATATATATTTTTTTCACTCTAACTTACCCCCCAACTTTGAGTGGCAACAAATGTATAGGGGGCTGACATTGAATTTCCTTTCTTCATACTGTCTAAGTTTCCCATACCCCTGACAAGAGTGTCTTATGCCCATCCAGATAAACTCCCCCTACACCTTGATGGCGTCAACACCAAATGTCTTTATCACACATGAGTATGATTCTTCCCAAGTAGTCAATCATCTAAACATTGGCCTCTGGAGGTAAAGGATGTAGCCGGGCCCCCTAACAAGATACTTGGTAGTCCTATCTTTGCTTATGTAGGCAATGTATTAAAAATCTGAAGGCTAACTTTGCGCTAATGACGCCATTCTGCTTTCCAAGTTTTCTAAATAACCAAAATACTTCTTATTTTTTTATCTACTCTCTTGCACTGAATCACGGAATTTTCTTTAATCCGCTAGAAGAATTCCCCTCCGAGCTTTGACAAGCGTTTTCTCCTTTTGCATTTTTTCCCTGCTTTTCCTACAACTGCTGAAGTTATCGTAGTTTAAAAATTATAGACATTCCGTTTCTTCGCTATGGACCCCTCCACGGGACACATCTTTGCTATATTTCTATCATATTCTACGATCACGAAAAAGCCCTTAGACTTTACTTTCACTAATGTCACTAATCATTCATCTCTCTAGAGTAGCTTTTGCAGCATTGCAGACCAAGTGCAGAAGCCACGGCTCGGCCTCCAGCACCTCACTAATGCCAATCTCGCTATTGGAGAGATGAAGTTTTCCCCATCGTCAGACTATGTATCTATGGATGGCCCTTTGTAAGGACGATCCAATGGGGTAGGAAGCGACTTAGAACCTCCGAATACCCCCCTCCCCCCAAAAAAAGCCTAAACCCACATGGAACCTCAAACACACCGTCTCTGTTTAAAGGCAATACCACGTTGAGGTTCTCTATCTCGTTTTATCTGGTTCAAAGATGGATTTTTATGTCGGATAGAAGCTGCTCTTCTATCTCCCCCTCTCACTCCTCTCTCTCATTCTCATTCTCTCTCTCAATTTCACACACACAGAAACACACACACACACACAGACACACACAAACACACACACACACACACACACACACACACACACACACACACACACACACACACACACACACACAAACAAAC
>BOPN01003342.1:140000-145000 GCA_017312705.2 Penaeus japonicus | reverse complement strand
TTCTTATTTGTATTAACTTAATGGCTCTATCTTAATTTAGGATCTTGTTCATTCTACAAGATTCTACGCGATTCAAAAACGTTTTCAATAATATATTGTATATCACTCATTATATACTTTTGAAAATCTACAGAAAAATTACAAAGGGTACGCAGTTGTTGATACAAAGCTTCAAGGGTTACGAACTCAATTAAAGATTGGGAACTTTTGTTCTAGATGGACATTATGGTGTTCACGAAAGTTTTACAAGTACATCACAAGCAACTGATAACCCATCAGATCATTTATATCGTATAATTTCTGGTGATCACATAAACGCCTGCTGTTTGCACATTTTTTTTTTTTTTTTTTTATCAAAGTCATCATTTCATGGAGAAAGCTGAAGTTTGACTCATTTTGAAGGGAACAAATTGAACTTTCTACCGATTGCAGAAAAAGTGCACTCACAGAAATAAGAAATAAAAGCATTAAGTTACCCAATATTTTTTTATTCACACACTTTATCTTCTGATGTCTGAAGCAAATTGATGATTTATCGTTGATGGCTGCATTTAGACTCCTTAAGAAGAGGAAGGATTGCATTTCATGTAGATTTATGAAAACTACACAGATATGGAGATAAAATGTAATAAAAAAGGCACTGTTGTGTAGATGAACTTGTCAAGGAAAAACTATTTGAGATATGATTTAGATTTTGGTTTTATAAATTAAAAGAACAAATATTCTTTCTATTGATCTATAGTTTATTACCATTTGATAATCTAAAATACAGGAAAATAAGCGCATCAAAAGAAAAAAAGAAAAAAAAACCGTTTGTGTTACGCCTAGTCTTTAGTGTAGAAAACTGAATTTGTTATCGTTTTGAAGGATTGTGATTTATGTTTGTATCGGAAATAAACGCAGACATGGAAAGAAAATGCAAAAGTGATGCGTTGAAGTTAAGCTATAACCTAAAATTTCGAATCTGTAGTGTAAAGTTATTTATCAGAAAATTACTATCAGAGATTCAATTTTGATTTGACTTTTATGTGTATACTTACTGTTTGCCCGAGACGAATGAGATGGTCCCATTTTGAATGAAAAGAATTATTTATTAGGTAAACAAACAAACATACTATACCCCCCCCCCCCCCGACACCGAACCTTTTTAAAGTTTTTGACCTTCAGACAAATGCAGCAGGTGTCCGAGTTTTACTTCAGCCTTCAAGCCAGACTGCAGAGGCTGTGGTTCCAAAGGGCGCAACAAAATCTGCAAGGGCAGCCGGATTTTCCAAGGCATGAGTCAATTTGAACGTGGAGGGTAGAAGGGTGTACACGCCATGGCTGAGGAGAAGAGAATGAGGAACTTCTTCCAAGGATTCGTGAACATGTAAACAAAATATCTCAATATCTCTCAAATGAAATACATGCAGACAGCATGTAAATGGACAAATACGAATCAACACTCATGACAAAAGCAGCGTTATCTTGACAGATCTTGTAAACCTCTGACACCATTTTTTCACTATATTTGTTAAGCGAAGAAGCTTTCGACTGTGTCACTCTGAAAGGAAAATCGCGCTTAACCAGAACTTTCGAAGCTCGGTGGACAGAAAGGCTTAATATGTTGCTATCCTAGAAATAACGAGACACTGTAGTCCGAACTGTCGGAACCGAAGACTAATAAAACTGAAACTTGAAAGTACTGAACCTTAAAAGAACCTTCCAAGGATAAACTGCTGACCTGCAATATGAGGAAAACCAAGAACAACACCGAATTACGGAGAGTTTCTTCACCTGAGGAGAGGACTTCTCGGAAATTGGCCTCCACCTATGGGAATTATCAAATGGGAAGCATTTAGACTGCTCCTACAAGGGAATCGGATATTTGGCAGGTCATCCTCTCGACTGAGCGTCATAGGTCACCACCTTATATTCGATCTGGTCCAAGCCTCGTACTTTCGGTGGCGTGGTTGTCAAGCGTCCCTGCGTGGCCATGCGTGCTCTCCACGTGGGAAACATGTGAGGTAAAGTATGCTGGCACTATGTTAATAGCAGTGATGTTGCACTATGCACAATGCGAGCGTGCTTCGTCCTGCTCACACCTTTCCTCTTTATCGCTTCCCATGTCTCTCTCTCTCTCTCTCTCTCTCTCTCTCTCTCTCTCTCTCTCTCTCTCTCTCTCTCTCTCTCTCTCTCTCTCTCTCTCTCTCTCTCTCTCTCTCTCTCTCTCTCTCTCCTCTTTCTCTCTTTTATCTGTCTATGCATATATACATATGTAGATATAGGTGTGTGTGAGTGTATATATGTGTATATATATATATATATATATATGTGTGTGTGTGTGTGTGTGTGTGTGTGTGTGTGTGTGTGTGTGTATATATATATATATATATATATATATATATATATATATATACATATATATATATGTGTGTGAGAGAGAGAGATAGAGAATGAGAGAGAGAGAGATATGCATGTGTGTGTGAGTGTGTGTGTGTGTGAGTGTGTGTGTGTGTGTGTGTGTGTGTGTGTGTGTGCACATATATATATATATATATATATATATATATATATATATATATATATATATATATATATATGTATATATACATATATATATATATATGTATATATACATACATATATATATATATATATATATATATATATATATGTATATATATATAAAGTATATATATACAAACACACACACTTTACAGTGCAGTTTAGCAAATATGTATAATTTGTTATGTAATACGAATGGAAGAATAAGGCAATTGTTATTCAATTAGTCAGCAATACAGGTGCGCCGTGTGACGTCTGATCCTCTGGGGCGCCTGCCTCGCCACCTGAGCAAAGGGGAGGCTTATCCGTGGCCCTTATGCTGCGCTGTTCGCAGTGGCGGAGGAACCCTGCGCCGCACCCGAGCACCGGCACGAGAGCACAGCGGGCTGCCGTACCCGCCGCCTTGCATTCTCCCCCACCCCGACACTCGGCTCTTCCTCTCATCCCGCCTCCCCCGTCGACGGAGAAAGCTGCACGGGTGAATTTAGAGTTCTTTGACTTCCCATTGGACTTTGCATTTTCGCGTCGGGTTTATGTGTATAATAGGCTGGATGATTTAAATCGGATCAACAGAGTGGTTTACGCCCTCGATCTCTCGCTGGGGAAATGCTAGACGGAGCAAAGCCATGGTGCACGGCCCACGTGATGGCCCAGGTGTCGCCCATCATGTTGAATATGCGCGTGTCTCTTTCACTCCCTCTCTCCTCACGTACCCGCCAGCACCTTGCACACCAGCCTCTTATGTGGCGCTGTTCACGGCCAGGGGGTTTTGGCCCACACCACCACACAGGGGGGACGCGTGATGTGTCGTCGTGTGGTGAAGCCAAGCGGGAAAATGAGCGAGAGAGCTAGCTAGGGAGCGTGGGAGAGAGAGAGAAAGAGAGAAAGATAGAGAGAGAGAAAGGGGGGTGGAAGAGAAGAGAAGAGGAAGATATGATAAGAGTAAGACGTATGGGTGATTAGAGAGAGAAACGGGAGCCAGGAGAGCTTGTGTGAAGAGTAAAAAGAAAGCAGTTAGTCCAGGTGAAAGGGAGACGATGTATTGAAATGGAACAAGAAATTAAAACGATGTAGCGAGATTTATAGCGAGTCGAACAACGTAAAGCATAAATAAAAACAGTGTACTAAACTAGCTTACCACAATGATTCCGTTGCACGTTCATAAAGTTCTAGCACTTCAAGCAAAGAGCAAACTTACTGCGCCTCGACAGACAACCTCTGCCAAGAATTCTAGCTTCAGGTGTGCGATCAACGTTCCGGAAAATCATTCTCACAAACGATGCAACTTTGTATCACTAGACTTCATACACTTACTGTAGTGTGCAACCTCAAACAAAATCTAGTATTGACTGAATTTTGTTTCTGATCATTTGAGGTTAATAATGGCTTAGCTTAAAAGTTTAAAGCCAATTTATCAAAACACTATTTTTCTAATTATGTTCTGAGGAGTAGGAAAGCAGATTTCTTTTTGCATTTTTCGTATTCATAAATGTGTGGCCGCTATCATTCATAAATATGATTATTATACTATGAAAACAATCAGTCGGTTTCATAGTCTATTACTATAATTCAAGTGACCTGTATGAATTAGGACGCCCTAAATACGATTTGTTTATAAGCTATCAAATTTTACATGTATAATCACTAAGAAAATATCATTAATTAATAATCAAAGTTAATGCTATTCCACGCAAGCTTCCGTTCACTTCCGGATTAGATCTGGAAGTGAAACACGCGTAGCCTATGTTTTAACTTCGGGTAAAATATATTTGGTTCATTTTATTTGCAAAAAAAAACTTGTAAAAGCGACCTTATCAGACATGGTAAACTTAACTAACCAAGCGTTTAAGAACAATTATATTTACCGCCATAATATACCAGGCACATATTCCCTCTGCTGTCTGTCATGGGGCCGGAAACCAAAGAGCAAAGACGGATTTGATCACTTCCTGGTCTGTGCTCTCGTGGAGGAAGCGCTCCTTGCATAGTAGAAAAGACACTCTGTCTACCGCATCAACTCAATCCTTGTCAGGCGTTTCAGCTTTCTGAGTACATTATATTTTTGCGTTAAATGTAAATTCATGAACAATTTCCATGTCTCATATCCCCCTTTCCCCTCCCGAAAAAAATATATTCAATAAAGGTACAAAGACAAAATCAAGGAAAGTAGCATTTTCCAAGTCTTTCGTAACGTTTTGTGCTTCGGGAGTAGGCTATTATCCCTCTGCACAGGTTTTCCTACTGGTGGTATATCTGTTATATAATGCCTTTTTCCAACTTATAAATCCTTACAAAAATATGAAAGTGAAAGAGTATATTTTCTCTTACAAACGGGTTTACTTGATGCTATAACAGTACACGCGAAGTCTAACTATAACACTAGACGCAAAATAACAGTTTTGTATTAGTATATATATTTTTTGCTATAGTTTTTCTTCTCTTTCTTTATATTA
>BOPN01003342.1:127500-132500 GCA_017312705.2 Penaeus japonicus | reverse complement strand
AATAAACATAGATTTGAAAACACTTAAATCATTTTGGGCAATTATTTTATGTCAAATAAAATTGTTATATCATATGTTATAATATAAACAAAAATAATGTATACTGATGATTTTCACGCAGATACATGTAACTGCAAATGTCTACCAAATGAACGTAACAAAGACAAACAACGTGTAAAAGGATCAGAGGTAATAACAAAAGTGTACCGTGACAGCGCTCATCGGTTGGCAGCCCTGGCGCAGATGGTACTGACGTCACGGTCGACACACGCGGTTCGGCTCTGACTGCGGAGTTTGGGTTTCCACAGTTGCTTTGCTGGGCGGGTGTTGGGAGGAGGGGAGCGCATGCACTGACTGTCGCGCTGTGGGTCTAACGTGGATTTAGGGACTTAAGGAGCAGGATGAAGATCGTGGCAGCGACTCCACCTCCCTCGCAGCCTGTGAGCGGGCTCAAGCTAGGGATCGTGAGGCTTGGAAGAGCGGCAGGAAAGGTAAGGATTGGACGTGGGAATATTGAACGGTGTGTGAGGGTGGGTGTACTGGTAGTGCAGAGGGATGTCTGGTTCGGCGAAAACTTGCATGCCGGCACACACTGATGGCATGGTAGAGGGCTCGGGTGCGACTAGATCTCTCTTATTGAGGGGAACGGTGTGTGGAGTGAGCTGCTTGAGAGATAACCACGAGTGTCACTGCGAGTGTTTACAGGCGGTGATGAAAACGCGTCTCCTCAAACAGTCTCGTTACTAAGCATCTTGCATATTGCAGGCGACTTTCAACACGAGAGATCTGGCGGGGAGAACATCAAGCTAATCACGCCGACATTTCATTAATTAATCTCGTACTTATTGTCCATGTAGATTCCAGAACAACCAGCGACTCGCACGCCAGTCCACAGTGCAAAGCCTCGTCGCTTGTTTCGTGTTCTTTGGCGACTCCTTTTGTAACAATTCACGTGTAGTTTTCCCTCCGACGTGTGGGTTTCTGATTGCATAACTTGCGTGCCTTGATTTTATCCAAGATGCAATTTAACCTTACTGTAACTTCTCTATCTAACGGCAACTATCACTTGTGTTTTATCAGCTCTTGCTATTTCACTTTTGTCTTACTAAATATTTTCCCTTTGTTCGGATTACAAATTACTCTTCCCTGTAATGACTAGAGTATTTCTTATTACGGGTCGCTCTGTCCTCTCGCCGTCTGCTTCCAGTGCAAAATATGCTGCCGTGATATTCTGAGCAAGTGTAGTGTTACAAGGAGGTAACAATACTTAAGTTAGCCGTGCATCCCAAGAGCAAGTAGACGCGTTCTTTGAGTCTGTTGGCTTATTACATAAGTGCCCCGTGTGTCATGCTCGCGCCGTCGCGTTATGCCGTCTATTCCAATTCATTTGTGTTGTGGATTAACACCGAATACACTTTTTGTATACACGGTTTACATCACCTGGCTTGTTAGAAGAAGCTTTAGTTTTGCCCTGATATATTCTATCTCTCTCTCTGTCTGTCTCTGTCTCTGTCTCTGTCTCTGTCTCTGTCTCTGTCTCTGTCTCTGTCTCTGTCTCTGTCTCTGTCTCTGTCTCTGTCTCTGTCTCTGTCTCTGTCTCTGTCTCTGTCTCTGTCTCTGTCTCTGTCTCTGTCTCTGTCTCTGTCTCTGTCTCTGTCTCTGTCTCTGTCTCTGTCTCTGTCTCTGTCTCTGTCTCTGTCTCTGTCTCTGTCTCTGTCTCTGTCTCTGTCTCTGTCTCTGTCTCTGTCTCTGTCTCTGTCTCTGTCTCTGTCTCTGTCTCTGTCTCTGTCTCTGTCTCTGTCTCTGTCTCTGTCTCTGTCTCTGTCTCTGTCTCTGTCTCTGTCTCTGTCTCTGTCTCTGTCTCTGTCTCTGTCTCTGTCTCTGTCTCTGTCTCTGTCTCTGTCTCTGTCTCTGTCTCTGTCTCTGTCTCTGTCTCTGTCTCTGTCTCTGTCTCTGTCTCTGTCTCTGTCTCTGTCTCTGTCTCTGTCTCTGTCTCTGTCTCTGTCTCTGTCTCTGTCTCTGTCTCTGTCTCTGTCTCTGTCTCTGTCTCTGTCTCTGTCTCTGTCTCTGTCTCTGTCTCTGTCTCTGTCTCTGTCTCTGTCTCTGTCTCTGTCTCTGTCTCTGTCTCTGTCTCTGTCTCTGTCTCTGTCTCTGTCTCTGTCTCTGTCTCTGTCTCTGTCTCTGTCTCTGTCTCTGTCTCTGTCTCTGTCTCTGTCTCTGTCTCTGTCTCTGTCTCTGTCTCTGTCTCTGTCTCTGTCTCTGTCTCTGTCTCTGTCTCTGTCTCTGTCTCTGTCTCTGTCTCTGTCTCTGTCTCTGTCTCTGTCTCTGTCTCTGTCTCTGTCTCTGTCTCTGTCTCTGTCTCTGTCTCTGTCTCTGTCTCTGTCTCTGTCTCTGTCTCTGTCTCTGTCTCTGTCTCTGTCTCTGTCTCTGTCTCTGTCTCTGTCTCTGTCTCTGTCTCTGTCTCTGTCTCTGTCTCTGTCTCTGTCTCTGTCTCTGTCTCTGTCTCTGTCTCTGTCTCTGTCTCTGTCTCTGTCTCTGTCTCTGTCTCTGTCTCTGTCTCTGTCTAAGCTAATTGTGGCCAAAGTGCATTCCGACTGTCATTTTCGTAAAATCCGGTGTATCTGCTTGACGCTTTTCCCGCGACCGGAAACTGGGGGGGGGGCTATTTTGTCGCCCCCCCCCGTTCCCGCCGTTACGAAAATACGATCCGGGAAGCTTGCTTGTGATATGTGCTTGTTTGTTGTGGAACGCGTGGCGGGAAAGGGTGTTAGCGCGTGTCTGTGTATGTGTTGTGACTCTTTTAATTTGTTATCATAATAATCTGCTTTGTTGTTTGTTTGGTTTGATTTATTTTTTTTATGGGAAAGGTAATTTATTTACATTTGTTCACACTGATAGTAATTAGTCAGAGTGTAGACAAGGAGTGCATCCCATAAAATAAGATCTCGGTATGGAGATAGATTATCTCAGCATCGGAGATAGGGGAGTGGACAGTCAGACATGTAGGTGGATAGGCAGGTGGTAAACGTTCAGCCAGTCAACCGCACAAAGCAAACATTGCCAACATACATACACCAACAATCATGAAAACAAGCCAAAGCAAATATCAAACATATTTGACCAAATCAAGCACTCGGGAGCGGAAGGGTGTGGGGAGGGGAGGGGGGAGGAGGGGGAAGCCACATAGGCCGGCAAAGGTCACGACCTTGTTCGATTGACCAGCGAGTCGGGAAGAGCACTAGGTCATCCCGGCTGCGCGGCGGGGAAGGGAACAACACCTTTATCGCGGTTCACAGGAACGAGGACCTCCTCCCGGTTCTGCTGCGGCTGCTGGCTCGGCGGCGGCGGCGGCGGCTCTGGCGGGGTCTGCTCTCTGCTCTAGACTTTGTCTTGGTGAAGCTGGCTTTCTTGCTTGCGCCTTGCTCTCTGCAGAAGCCTGTGTCTTGTGTCTTGGTAACACTGTTCCTCTTTGTTTAGATTTCTGTTTTGAAACACCGTATTTTTTCTTTTTTTTATATGTTGCTGCCATGGTAACACTGTCTCTCTCCGTAGCTTGCTGTCTTGGTAACAGTATCTCTCTCTTTATAACTTGCTGTCTTGGCAACTGTGTCTCTCTCTTGATAGCTTGCTGTCTTGGCAGCACCAACTCACCAACTGGTCAGCTGGCTTGCTGGCTTTGCAGGTGAAGGTCGAAAGGCAGATGGGGGGGGGGGGGTCACGTGCTTTTAGGAGTAATTCTTGAAATGCAGGAGTTGTTTATATCTTTATTCATGTTGTTCTCTCTCTCTCTCTCTCTCTCTCTCTCTCTCTCTCTCTCTCTCTATATCTATATCTCTCTCTCTCTCTCTCTCTCTCTCTCTCTCTCTCTCTCTCTCTCTCTCTCTCTCTCTCTCTCTCTCTCTCTCTCTCTCTCTCTCTCTCTCTCTCTCTCTCTCTCTCTCTCTCTCTCTCTCTCTCTCTCTCTCTCTCTCTCTCTCTCTCTCTCTCTCTCTCTCTCTCTCTCTCTCTCTCTCTCTCTCTCTCTCTCTCTCTCTCTCTCTCTCTCTCTCTCTCTCTCTCTCTCTCTCTCTCTCTCTCTCTCCAGCCCTCTCCCTCTCCATCCCTCTCCCTCTCCTTCTCTCTGACAGTGACATATTTTTAATTGCAGTCACTTTTATGATGGAACTAGATAATGACAATTAAACCCGTAGTGATGATAAACAGCAAACGATCTTGCAAGTCGAGTGAAGAGCACATCACAGCTTTTAATAGGATGACGAGAGCGCTGCGAAAGCCACCCACGTCATCACAGAAGCCTGTCGGCGTGTAGGCATCGGGTGGGTTGACTTCGGACCCTGAGGTTTGGAGAGAAAGAGAAATACGAAGAGAAAGAAATGAGGGAGAGAGAGAGAGAGAGAGGGTGGAGAAAGAAAGGAAGAAAGAGGGAAAGAGAGAGATGAAAATAAGTAGAGAGGATAGATGATGAGAGGGAGAGAACCCGAGGTAGCTCGATAAAAAAAACCCAAAGAACAACAAAGAGAACAAAATAAAAAGCGCGCACACGATAGCAGCTGCTCTGAACGCGAAACAGCTGATCGGCGGCGGCGGCGACCCGACAGCTGATCCAGCGAGGAGAAACATCTGGACGGGTGGTCAGCGGGCGCTAATCTTTGGCCGCTGTGAGACCTCACTCGCGCTCAAAGGAAAGAGTTGGGGGAGGAGGGGGGAGGGGATAAAAGGGGGTGGTGAGAGAAAGAGGAGGAAGGGAAGGTAAGAGATGGGGGGAGGGGGGAGGGGGGAGGAGATGGGGATAAGGGCCACCCATTCACTCTTTTACTCAAGCTGTGGAACCTCACTGACTGACTCACTACCTCACTTTCTGTTAGCCTCATTTGAGTGAGGATGGGAAGTGGGGGGGTGGAGGGGGGGTAGATGAGTGAGAGTGATTGTGAGTTTGCAAGTATGTATGTATGTATGTATGTATGTATGTAGACTGGGGTCGGAGTAATCCTTCTGCCGCT
>BOPN01003342.1:105000-112500 GCA_017312705.2 Penaeus japonicus | reverse complement strand
CGCCCTTTCGACCCCCGAGGAGGGAGGCAGTTCTCACGAGTGTATAGGAATGAGTCAAGATTTTGCAGCTAAACCCCGATAGAAGGACACCAGCGCCGTTGTCTTCTCTATAAGGAACTACATTTCCATTTCAAATGAGTGATAAAAAAAAAAGATGATCATGAAAGGGATGAGGGGGGAAGAGAAGGGGGGGATGTTAATAAAACAGAAGGGAATATGCCTTTAAAAATTGGATATGGAAAAATCACAGGAAAACAAAAAAAAAGGTCCCAAAAGATAGAAAGGGGGGGGGGGGGGATATCATATCTAGGAGGTTTCCCGTGAGCGTGGAAATGTCACAAGAACAATGAATATTTGCATGTGTGGGTGGAGAGTTGGAGGAGAGAAGTGTGTGGGTGTGGGGGGTGGGGGTACTGGTGGGGAGGAGGGGAGGTTGGTAAGGGGGAGAGGGAGAGGAGCTGAAAAGATAGAGAGTGGGGGAATGAAAGGGGGAAAGGGAAGGAGGGAGGGGTAGAGATGGAGAAGGAATAGGAAGAAAAAGTGGGAAGGGGGAAATAGGTGGAGGATGAGAGGAAGGAGAAGGGGGGGAGGATTGATGGGAAGGAAGGAGGGAAGATGGGACGAAATTAAAGAAGGATGAAGGAGTGGAAAAGCGAAGGAGAAGAGGGTAGGATTGATGGGAAGGAAGGAGGGAAGATGGGAAGAAATTGAATAAGGATGAAGAAGTAGGAAAGGGAAGGAGGAGGTCAAGGACGAGGGTTCTGGATGAGGATGAGGATGAGGATGACAATAGAGGAATGTCAGGAGGAAGAGGAAAGGGAGGTTTAAAAAAATTATAAAAAAAAGGATATATATATATATATATATAGATTAATCAATTCATTAATCAAAAAGACGCACAGAGGGAGAAGAGAAATTTTGGAATTTTGAAGTTCCGAAGTTTTCTGAATTACCCCGAAAAGAGTCAGTCCGACAGCTTTTCGAAAAAAAAAAAACTAAATCAGAAAACAGAAATTTCTGAACAGAAAAGTGAAACAAGGACGACAAGAAAGAGGGAATAGGGATAGATAGAGACAAGAGAGAGAAATGGGAGATAGATAGAAGATAGATAGATAAAGGGCTGAGAGATGGAAGAAAGATAGATAGAGAGCGAAATGGGATATATAGAAAAAAATGATAAATAGAACGTAGATAGTTAAAATTAATCATAACAAAAAAATCAAATCAACTCTTAAGGAAATAATTTGAAAATCAAGAAAAGAAAACTTGAGAATATTGACTGATGTAATGAGTAAGACAAGGATCTGAATAACGTCTCTCTGTGTGTGTATGTCTGTGTATAGCGTATACGACTAGGGGAAAGAAAAAGAAATCTCTCTTTCTCTCTCTCTCTCTCTCTCTCTCTCTCTCTCTCTCTCTCTCTCTCTCCTCCCCCTCCCTCTCCCCATACCCCTACCCCTACCCCTACCCCTACCCCTACCCCTACCCCTCCCTCCCTCCATCCATCCCCCCTCCCCCCTCTCCCTCCCCCCCTCCATCCATCCCCCCTCCCCCCTCTCCCTCCCCCCTCCCCCTCCCCCTCTCCCTCTCCCTGCCTACCTTGCCTGCCCACCACACTCGTCAGTCCGGTTGTGAGGACCCGGTTAGTGTTACGGAGGAGGGTCGGGAGCAGGAAATGTCGCGTTACTAAGGACACGGCGCTCACTCGGGCCTGTTGTCGGGGTATCGGTGTCGCGGGGAGGGGGTGGGTGTGGGGGTGTAGGTGGGGGAGGGTTTGTGGAGGATGATGGAGGGAGTGTGTGTGTGTAGGGGTGGGGGAGTATGAGGGGAAGGGGATGATGGAGGGAGTGTGAGGGGGGGGGGGAGATGGAGTGAGGGAGGGAGAGTGGGTGGGTGGTTATTTTCACTCACTCACTCACTCACTCACTCACTCACTCACTCACTCACTCACTCACTCACTCACTCACTCACTCACTCACTCACTCACCCACTCACCCACCCATTCACAAATAAGCCTCATTTTGTGATTGTGATCTAAAAGCAGAAGCAATTATGCTGCACCAAAGGAAGTAGCGACGGCCTTAAGCGGAAGTATCGCTCTACCCTGTGGGCGGGGGGATGGAGGGGGGGCTTCTGTTATGGCCCGGGACACAGGGTTGGGGGGAGGAGGAGGGGGGGGGGTAGTGAGATACCCACGGCACCCTTCATTCATGTTGCGAGAGGAAGTCGAGGCTATGTGTTAACTGTTATCTGTGCAATTAACATAGTGTTTCTATATTTTTTCTTGTCTTATGCTTCTGTGTTTATTTTTTCCCATGCCACTACAACCCAGACAAGACAAAGACGGACATGCAGCCATGTCTATTAGGGTCTAGCCTTATGTCAATGCTTTTATCACCCTTGGCTTGCACGGCTGAAGGGAAGGGAAGGGAAGGGAAGGAACGGAGATGAAATCATGTCAACTCTTCTGATTTTTTTTCGATCTATTTGTTTGTATCTTTGTTTAGGTGTCCATCTATGTGTCTGTCTGACTAATATTCCGCCTATGTATTTCGGACACATGACCCTGGCTGTGCCGGCGTAAGGGAGGGGAGCAAGGAAGGTAAGAAAAAAGAAAGAAAGAAAGAAAGAAAAAGGGAACGAAGGAAAGAACGAACGAAGGAAAACGTGACAAAGAAAGAAATGCAAGACTTAAAATGAAACAAACCGAAAGCAAAGAACAACGTAAAAGGAAACAGCAAAAAAAAACATCAACAATAATACATAGGAAAAAGAAAACGGGGAAAAGAGTGACATGTGAACAAGCAGGTCAGATCAAGAGAACAACGCCACAATGAACAAAGATCCACGGACGGAGGGAGAGCAAAGTGAACAAAACAAGAGTGTGAACCAATGGCGAGGTGACCTTTTGGAAAGAAGGAAAGAAAGAGAATGAAAAGTGCGTTGACCTTCCGAAGAAAAAGTGAAAGAGAGAGAGGAGAGGAAAGGAAAGGAACTTCAGTGATAATGTGAAAATCATCATTGTTATTTTTGTTATTGGCGTTGTTCTTGTTTAATATGTCAATTTTATCAGTTTTTTTGTTACCCTTTTCAGTAAAGGAAGGGAGGAGGTGTGACCTGAGTGTGTGTGCATGAGTGCGATGTCGAGAAGCGAGAGCGACATACAAGAACCATGAATATAGAAAAAAAAAGTTCGAACAAGCGCTATGAGACTCTTTGTGGCGGACAGGTAAAGATCGTTCCCCTCCCCCTCTCCCTCCCCCTCCCGCCTCACCTTTGGCCCTTCCCCCTCCCCTCCCTCCCCTCCCTCTGCTACCACGGAAGGCGTGTGAGGAAGACTGGCGTTCTCTGTTATGCTTTGTGAGGTTGTATGATTTTGTGAGGTTTTGGGGCTTTGAGGGGGGTTGGGAGGGGTTGAGGAGTGGCTCTTGTGAGGGGGTGTTAGCTTATGAGGGGGTGGTGGAGGAGGAGTGGAGGTGGAGAAGGGGAGGGAAGTTGGAGGAGGAGAGGTTGGAGGGGTGGTGTTGGAGTGGGTTAGGGGGGTAGGTTGGACAAAGGAGGTGTTGGCAGGATGAGTTAGAGGTCTTGGGCACAGGTCACAGGGCAAGAGGAAAGGGGGGAGTAGACGGAGATGGAGGTGGAAATGGGGAAGGGAGAATGAAAAAAAATAAGAAAGCGAGAGGGAGGAGGAGGAGGCGAAAGATGAAGATAAAGAAGAACAGGAACAGAAACAGAAGGAAAGAACAAATAAAAAGAGAAGAAGAATGAGAAGTAGAATAGGTTAATAAATAAGCTGGGAAAATACAGGGAGAGGAGAACCGGAAAGAGAGGAAGGAAAAAGAAAAAAAGAATAAAAGAAGGAACCAGGAGAGAGGAGGTTAGTGGAGTGATTAACTCATAGCATTTCGGTCCAGCTGCCGCGCCGTCGGAACGAAGCGCGGAAGCAGGCCTGCCCTTCGGTTCCGCGTAGCAGTAGCAGTCGTAGGAGCAGCGGGACGTATGATTCCGCCGGCGTGGAAGCGAGAAGTCCGGAGCCCAGCCCGAGGGCGTGAGGGCGCGAGGGGGCGAGCGGACGAAGAAATATGGGAAAATAGACGCTGATTTCGTGGGGTCAGTCGACAAAGAGCGGAAGAGAGTATCCGGCGCCCGCGGGGGTCACCTGGTTGATCCCCCCCCCCCTTCGTCTCCCTACGCCCCCACTCTGCCCCCCCCCCCCTAAGCACCCTCTTCCTTCTTGCCAATCCCTTCCGCCGTGGGTCTCTCGCTCTTTGTTTCTGTCTCTTGCTCTCTTTCCCTCTTTCCATCGGTCTTTCTATCTATATCGCTCTCTCCTTCTCCTTTCTCTCATTCCTCTCCTTCACTCTCTACCTCTCTTTCTCCCTCACCCTCTCCTTCACCCTCACCCTCTCCCTCTCCCTCTCCCTCTCCCTCTCCCTCTCCCTCTCCCTCTCCCTCTCCCTCTCCCTCTCCCTCTCCCTCTCCCTCTCCCTCTCCCTCTCCCTCTCCCTCTCCCTCTCCCTCTCCCTCTCCCTCTCCCTCTCCCTTACCCTCTCCCTTACCCTATTCCTCTTTCTCTTCCTCTTCCTCTCCCTCCCTCTCTCTATCTCTCCTTACCTTTCTCTCTTTTTCTTTTCCTACCTCTTTACCCTCTTGTCCCTTCTCACGTTCCCTCTTTCTCCACCTTCCCTCTCCTCCACCCTGTCTCCCTCCTCCTCCCCTTCCTCCTTCCCCTCCTTTCTTTCCTTCCTTCCTTCCTTCCTTCCTTCCTTCCTTCCTTCCTCCCACCCTCCCTCCCTCCCTCCCTCCCTCCCTCCCTCCCTCCCTCCCTCCCTCCCTCCCTCCCTCCCTCCCTCCCTCCCTCCCTCCCTCCCTCCTTCCCTTTCCTTTCCTTTCCTTTCCTTTCCTTTCCTTTCCTTATTTCCTTCTTTCCTTCTTTCCTTCTCATTTTTCCCATTCCTTTTCATCCCTCTTAAGTTAATGACCATGGAAGTTTAGTCAACACCCTTATTTCGCGAGAAAGTAGAGCTAATATCCGCCTTGCCTTTCCCCCCCCCCCTCCCCTCCCTTCCCCTCCCCTCCCCTCCCCTCCCCTCCCTATCCCCTCCCCTTCCCCTCCCCCTTCCCCTCCCCTCCCCTCCCCTCTGTAACTCGTGTGTCATTGTCCTTCCTGTCGCTTTCCGCTTGTTTGTATTTTTGCTTTTGTTTATCTCTTGTTTACTCTTCCCTTTTATCGGATTTAGAACATCGCCGCTTTATGATACACGCCCACCCGTCCTTCTCACATCCGTACTCTCACCGTTCGGTATCCTTCCTAACGCCCACCAACCTCTCTCACGCCCACCGACCTCTCTCACGCCCACCAACCTCTCACGCCACCGACCTCTCTCACGCCCACGCGCGCCTTTCATTCCTTCGACACGGCTGCCAACCTTTTTTCACGCCCACACACGCCTTTTTATCCCTACCACATACCTTCTAACCTTTTTCCCGCCCACCATCTTGCCACAAGCCCAGTATCCTCCCAGATGACCACAGGGCATCCACATCCACCCACAAGCCACCTACGCACGCGCACGCCCATCCACAGACTCGGTAGAGGGTGTGAAGCGATTGTCGGGCGGCGCGAAACAAAGTACTTCGGGTAAACATTCTTAATGAAGGATGGGAGGTCGGAGGTAATTAGGCGAAGGGGTGGGGGTGGGGGTGGGGATGGGGGTGTCGGGGGTGGGGTGGGGGTTGAAGGGGAGTGGTTACTTGGGGCTAGAAGGTGGAAAGGGGAGATTGACTGGATTTTTTTCCTGTTTTTTTCTGTTATATGTTGTAGGGAAGATTTAGCTTTTGGTTTTCTTCTGTTTTCTGTTACTCTGCGTTGGTAATAGATGAGTGAGATATGTATGTATGTTGTAAGGTAATGAGAGAGAGAGGGAGAGAGTGAGAGAGATAGGGATAGGGATAGGGATAGGGATAGGGATAGGGATAGGATAGAGATAGGGATAGGGATAGAGATAGGGATAGAGATAGGGATAGAGATAGGGATAGAGATAGAGATAGGGATAGAGATAGAGATAGAGATAGAGATAGAGATAGAGATAGCGATAGTAACTACAATACCCAATTCTCCCCTACACAAAGTGACTCCAAAATGACTGTCTGTACACTATGCCTCTGCCTCTGTCCGGCGACGGTTTCTACGCCGGGGTTCGTTGAAAACCGAAGGGAAGGTTAAGTAACGGAGGTTGAAGGACCAGACACTTCCCATAATTGGAGGTTATTGGCTTGCTGTTGTTGTTCTTGGGTGGTTTGATGTTGTTGTTAATATGCGGTATCATAAACATCATTATCAATGTTAATATTATTATTGTTATTATTACTACCATGCATTTATGATTCATATATATACGTAAATGTTCACGTTTTTTTTTATTTTTGTTAATTTGGCAAAGGCGCAATTTTGTAGTATTTGCATGACCAAAGGAAGGTGAAGATGGCACAGGAGGGCGAGACATGCACTGCTGACCTCCTTGAGAATGCTGGACCGGTGCTTGGTTTTGCCTGCTGCCGCTTATTTGCCTGCTGGTTCCGCCTAGCGAGGGGAGAAGAGGGAGTAGGGGTAGCGGCGCCGTAGCTGTTTACCTGCTTGTCTAGCTGCCTGCTAGATGCACCCGGGGAGGACAGGGGAGGAGGGGAGTTCACCGTGGCCCACTCTGCTGCCTGCCTGCTTGTATGCCTGCTTGCCTGCCTGCTGGTTCGACCTGACGAGGGGCGGGGGTGGGGGCGCGTCGCCGTGCTCGTCATGCAACCTACTTTCCTCCGCTCTCTGCGCAACCTGTTTATCTCCACCCTCGCGCCCGTCCTCCGCCCGGGCTGCCGGCGCGCTGGCTCTCGCTGCCTTCGCTCGGGCTCTGCCTGTCCTTCTGTCTGTCTGCCTGTCTGTTTATTTAATATTCACCCCCCCCCCTCTCTCTCTCTCTCTCTGTCTCTCTTTGTCTCTCTCTCTCTGTGTCTCTCTGTCTCTCTGTCTCTCTGTGTCTCTCTGTCTCTCTTTCTCTCTCTTTCTCTCTCTTTCTCTCTCTCTCTCTCTCTTTCTCTCTCTCTCTCTCTCTCTCTCTCTCTCTCTCTCTCTCTCTCTCTCTCTCTCTCTCTCTCTCTCTCTCTCTCTCTCTCAGCCGTTCTTTCCCTGTCCACTTTATCAGCAAACGTATCCATATCCTTGATTGTGCATTACATACTTCGTGCAAAAAAGGCGGAAGGAGAGAGAATCTGCGAGTTCATCATCCTGCCCTCTCTCCCCTCCCCTCCCCTGCCCTCCCCTACCTTCCCCTGCCCCCTCTCCCTTCCTCTCTCCTCTCCCGTCCTACCCCCTCTGCTTTCTCATTAACTCATTTGTTCATTCATTAATGCGTCCACTCGTTTATTCATTCGTCCATCCTGTCGGTCAGTCCGTCATTCACAAAATCGCTCACTCAATGACACACCGAGCCGTCACCCACTGCTCACCAC
>BOPN01003342.1:97500-100000 GCA_017312705.2 Penaeus japonicus | reverse complement strand
GTAATACCAAGCGCGCAGCAACATTTTCGCCGTGGAAAAAACTGCAGCGCACATTACGTGATACGTCTGAGGAGAAGAGCGAGGCTGTTGAAGATGCCCATGTGATTCCCATATTAAAGTGACAATTTTAAGTATACCATCACAAGGGGAGTCGCGAGAGGTGGTGAGGGAGGTGGGGGATCGGGGCACACGCAGGGGGAGGGAAGGAGGAGGGAAGGGGAGGGAGAAAGCAGGAACAAGAGGAAAGGAAAAGGTGGGCTGTAGGAGAAAGAGGGAAGAGTAGTGAGGGAGGAAGAGGTTGACAGAGAGGGGAAGGTCAGAAAGAAAAGGAGAGGGAGAGGGGAAATAGGCAAGAAACAAGACTGTCGGAATGGGAAGAGGAAGAGGGCAAAGAAACAACGTCAACAACAAAAAACTGAGGCTTTACCCGGCCATAAGTGACGTCTTCCGCCCTCACACCCTCCCCCTCGCCCCCCTCCTCCCTCCCCTCCCCTCCACTGAGTTTATGCCATCAGGCGAGACACCGCGTCGGCCGCTCGCCTTTCGCTCACCCGCAGCCTTTGTCTCTCGAGGGCGGCGGAGGTTCATGAAAGCGCTCTTGTTGGGGCTCAGAGTTCAGAGGATTCAGCGTGTAGGAAATTACGAAAGGAGAAACGAACGCGTCCGTACAACCCCATACGCACGCACGCACTCACGCACACAGGCAGGAACGTACGCACGCACGTACCAGCTCGTATTTAATATGATGATATCAAGTGTTTGGTGTAAAATGTTGATCAATTATTTCAGTTTCATTTTTACATATTCTTCCTTGCCCCAAACCACCCCCACCCCTACTTCCCCTGTCCCTACCCCTACCCCTACCACTACCCCTACCACTACCCCTACCCCTACCCCTACCCCTACCCCTACCCCTACCCCTCCTATCCCTCCCCCTCCACCCCTACCCCTACCCCTCCACCCCTACCCCTACCCCTAGCTCCTGCTCTTGCCCCTGCCCCTGCCCCTACCCCTCCTATCCCTCCCCCTCCACCCAGAGGCAAAGGAAGTAAAGGTAAATACTGTTGTCTCAGTCTCGTGGTCTTCGTGAAAGTAGCGCTTAAAATCTACCTTTACTTACCTTGCCTCGTGAACGCGCTGTCTTTGGTGTCTTTCTCTCTCCATCTCTCTCTTTCTTGCTCTCTCTCTTTCTTGCTCTCTCTCTTTCTTGCTCTCTCTCTTTCTTGCTCTCTCTCTTTCTTGCTCTCTCTCTTTCTTGCTCTCTCTCTTTCTTGCTCTCTCTCTCTCTCTCTCTCTCTCTCTCTCTCTCTCTCTCTCTCTCTCTCTCTCTCTCTCTCTCTCTCTCTCTCTCTCTATCGCTCTCTCCATCTCTCTCTTCTTCTTTGCTCTCTCTCTTCTTTGCTCTCTCTTCTTGCTCTCTCTCTTCTTGCTCTCTCTTTCTTGCTCTCTCTCTTCTTGCTCTCTTCTTGCTCTCTTCTCTTTCTCGCTCTTCCTTCTCTCGCTCTCCTCCCTCTCTCTCTCTCTCTCTCTCTCTCTCTCTCTCTCTCTCTCTCTCTCTCTCTCTCTCTCTCTCTCTCTCTCTCTCTCTCTCTCTCTCTCTCTCTCTCTCTCTCTCTCTCTCTCTCTCTCGCTCTCTCCATCTCTCTCTTTCTTGCTCTCTCTCTTTCTTGCTCTCTCTCTTTCTTGCTCTCTCTCTTTCTCGCTCTCTCCTTCTCTCGCTCTCTCCCTCTCTCTCTCTCTCTCTCTCTCTCTCTCTCTCTCTCTCTCTCTCTCTCTCTCTCTCTCTCTCTCTCTCTCTCTCTCTCTTGCTCTCTCTCTCTCTCTTTCTTGCTCTCTCTCTTTCTTGCTCTCTCTCTTTCTTGCTCTCTCTCTCTCTCTCTCTCTCTCTCTCTCTCTCTCTCTCTCTCTCTCTCTCTCTCTCTCTCTCTCTCTCTCTCTCTCTCTCTCTCTCTCTCTCTCTCTCTCTCTCTCTCTCTCTCTCTCTCTCTCTCTCTCTCTCTCTCTCTCTCTCTCTCTCTCTCTCCCTCTCCTTCTCTCTCTCCCTTCCTCTCTCCCTCTATCCCTCTCTCTCCTTCTTTCCTTCCTCCCTCTCTCTCTCTCTCTCTCTCTCTCTCTCTCTCTCTCTCTCTCTCTCTCTCTCTCTCTCTCTCTCTCCCTCTCTCCCCCTCCCTCTCTCTCTCTCTCTCTCTCTCTCTCTCTCTCTCTCTCTCTCTCTCTCTCTCTCCCTCTCTCTCTCTCTCTCTCTCTCTCTCTCTCTCTCTCTCTCTCTCTCTCTCTCTCTCTCTCCCTCTCCTCCTCTCTCTCCCTTCCTCTCTCCCTCTATCCCTCTCTCTCCTTCTTTCCTTCCCTCCCTCTCTACCTCTCTCTCTTTCTACCTATCTCCCTCCCTCTCTCCATCTCTCCTTCTCCCCCCTCTCTCCTTTTCCCTCCCACCATCTCTCTCTCATTCTCTCTTTCTCTCTCTCTCTCCCTCCCTCTCTCCATCTCTCCTTCTCCCCCC
>BOPN01003342.1:85000-87500 GCA_017312705.2 Penaeus japonicus | reverse complement strand
CCA
This sequence comes from Penaeus japonicus, assembly GCA_017312705.2. Taxonomy (NCBI): domain Eukaryota; kingdom Metazoa; phylum Arthropoda; class Malacostraca; order Decapoda; family Penaeidae; genus Penaeus; species Penaeus japonicus. The sequence goes on along the minus strand of BOPN01003342.1, from coordinate 87,497 downwards.
AGGATACCACAAAGAAACCTCATGGGAAGGTCATTAATACCGCGACGATTCCTCGCGGGTCCCAGATTAGTGGTACGCCGAAGGGACTTTATTGATGGCAACGTGAGAGCTCGTTCGTGGGTGTCCCAGAGACCACGTGGATACCAGATCATTGATGCCACAGGGAGACCTCATGGGTACCAGGTCAGCGATACCACGAGGACCTTCTCCCGTAGCAAGCCTAACCGCCACGCCACGTGTGTACCGTTGACACTTCCTGTTGTGTTGTGTTTGCGCTTCTGATACCGGCGGATTGGGGAGCGGGGGGGGGGGGGAACGGGGGAGGGGGGTTGGGTAGGGATAGAAAGAGTGTTTGTGTGTGTGTGTGCGGGGGAGATGGGGGGGAGGGGGTATCCCAGATAATCCTCACGAAGGAAAGTTGACCATGACCATGTAGTATACTCGGAGGGGGGGGGGGGGTCAGGGCATCGTCTCTGGGCGGGCACACAACACAGGCGAGACGTCCCCCCCCCCCCTGCCCTCCGACCTGCCGCGGGAGAAAAGCGGCCCGGCATTGTCCCCCGAGGAGTAAAGAGACCACTCCCCCACCCGAGATTGAGAGATGCGAGGAGGACGGCATGGGGAAGGGGATGGGGAAGGGGATGGGGAAGGGGGTGGGGGGAGGAAGAGTATTAGGTGGGAGGGCGAACAACAAGAGCATCATCGCCCCCTCCCCCCTTTCCTGTACCTGAATGACCTCCCCCTCCCCCTCCCAACCCCCACCCCACCCTACGGCCTGCCTTGGCGAACCAGCAGCGCGCGGTGAAGGTTCGTTTATCGAGCACTCTTTGTTCTATTGAAGCGTTCTTCACAATGATCGCTGCGAACCTCGTTATAATCTACGTTTCGCGAAAGAGTTTCGGAGTCGCACCTTTGCTCCGGTGGTCAGTGCGATTCTTCGTGAGACAAAGAGGGAAAGAAATGCGTGTTATTTCGCTCTTTGAGAATCATTTTTTCGCGCGGCCGTTCAGCGCTGAATGTGCGGAGCGCTTCATCGGCCGTGTTAACAGCGCGGGAATGAGAGAAAGAGTGCGGAATGGCGCGAATTTTGGGCCTTGGGATCTGGGATTTCCGGATTTTAAGCTTTTGGATTTTTGGGATTTGGGACTCTCTCGGGATACCTGCTTTGGGAGTTTGGGTTTGGGATTGCCTTTTGGATTTGGGATTAAATTTATTTTTATTTAGTTTTGCTTTAGAATCCCGAATTAGTCTTCACGGTGCCAGTTCGCCCGACCAACGGACAATGTGTTTCATGATTTTTGGTCCGTGGTAACGGTAGGCCATTGGGACCACTCACGACGGGATCCATAGACCCTTCTGCACGATTTTGAATTGTTCTCTCGGAGAATGTGCGTTACAAACGCGCGCGCGCACATACGCACATACGCACACGCACACGCACACGCACACGCACACGCACACGCACACGCACACGCACACGCACACGCACACACACACACACACACACACACACACACACACACACACACACACACACACACACACACACACACACTCTCTCTCTCTCTCTCTCTCTCTCTCTCTCTTTTGGTTTGTGATTAGACCAAAAGAGGGGCGCTGTGTACTATGTACAACGGTTCCGTTGGAAGTAGAAGCGGAAGGGAGGGAAGGAGGGAGAGAGGAAGGGGATGGGGGGAGGGAGGAAGGGAAGAAGGGAGGGAAGGAAGAACGGAAGGAGGAAAGGAGGGAAGGAAGGACGGAACGAGAGGAGAGAGGGAGGGAGGGAAGGGAGGGGAGGGAGGGAGGGAGGGAAGGGAAGGGAGGGGAGGAAGGGAGGGAGGGAGGGAAGGAGGGAGGGAGCGACGGAGGGATGGAGGGAGGGAGTGGGGAGTTGGTGACAGTCGACAGTACCGTGGAAAGCCGGCAGATGGCAGGCAGGTGACGGCAAATCAGCTGTTGCTGAATGCCGCATGTACGATAATACCTGTCTTGTTTTGATTTTTTCTTCGTCCATGTTGACTGAAAACGATTATGTCAATAGTGGAGGAATACAAACAGGCAGACACCTTGTGAAAGGGAGATCGAGACTGACTCTTCGGCTGCGGTTGACGGCAGTTGTAAGAATTGGGGTTTGTGTCGAAGTGTATAACGTACATGTAAGAATGTATTGTAACAATGACTCGGATCATTATACGGGTACAAATAATAAAATAAAAAAAGCAGCAGTGTGTTAGGAGCGGCAACGACGCCATTGTGCGAATAACGCTTATAATATTCCGGTCTACTGAGCATGGATGGAATGGTATCACATTCGAGATTTAGGCTTCGAGAAATCGCAGACTCAGTGCGAAGTCTCGGATACTCAATGAAACTGGTCCGATCTGTGTCTTTATAGTATCGGTGATCGAGATGATACGTTGCCCAATCGCTAAGGAATTGTGTCATCTCTCGGTGCACACTTTCTGCTGGCTGAGCGGAGACTCGCTCACGCCCGGGC
>BOPN01003342.1:72500-75000 GCA_017312705.2 Penaeus japonicus | reverse complement strand
TTGTAGTTAATCGATCAAAAGCAGCAGCGACAATAACAGTGACAACTAAATATATCAACATCCGGGGCCACATGCACGAAAGTCGTCGCAAATCCGCTCTTGCGCAATAGGCGATCCATTGCAGTTAAAACTCCCACTGCATCGCGATGCTAGAAGTTTTCCCTGCGACTTTAAAGAAATGTCATACTAGCCGGCCAATGGGAAGCACGCTCTCAAAATGCGTTAGCCAATCACCATCCACTTGCATCATAACACAGTCACGCGCAATTTCTTCGAAAACATGGAAAGTCCGACGCCCTCTTCCTCAAATCTTATCTAAAGGAACAAACGGGCAAAGTTTGGCTCTGCTGAAACAACAGTGAAGAAAACAGTTTATAAATGGCATGAACTATTAGAAGGAAAGATTTCGCTGGAACTGACACTGAAACTTGAAAAAATAACGTAAATAAAATTAGACACTGCCGATTGCCAAACCCTATTTTGATTGGACTACTGTTGTGTTTCACCGGGTGTCTGATTAGCTCTCGGCTGTTTGAGGAGAGTACGAAAGTTAACAGTGGTAAGCCTTTAAAGTGTGATGAAATTTGAAATCACAATTATCACAGCGCTGCTATCAATTAGTGGTCCTGCGTTCGCCTCGACTTCCGCCATTTTCAATGTTTTGGCAAAGGTTAACAATCCCCCATTTTTGCTTATTTGGCCGAAATAGGGCTTTTCACAAACTGCATTTCGGTTTAGATTTAGATTTTGCATGTTTTTTATTGCTGTTTGAAAGAACTAGTAGGACTGAAACTATTTCATTACGTAATTTATGAAGATTTTTGGCTCCAACTTTAAAATATTGCGACGGTTGAGCAGTCGTAACAGCTGCGCCAAATCAGACGTTGCAAGTTGTTTCTTGGGTCGGCCGAAGCAGGTTGCTCGCAATTTCGCTTCTTTTGCGACCAAAACACGGGTTGCGACGTCGCAAAGCGTGTTTTGGAGATGGTCCCCGGACTGTCTGCCGTAGATTAAGGTTCGCTAGGTCAGTGGGGAGGAAGCGTGCGAAGCAATGTGTGCTCGGGATATGCTCTTTCCCGCTGAAGGAGTTACGTAAGTTAGGCTGAGTTTGCTGTACTTGTGGGTGTTCGCTTACTGCAGTCGAGCTGATCTCTGCTTTTTTTCTTTTTTTCTTTTAAACCTGTGTGTGGTTCACTGTGTCGTTTGTTTATTTTATTTGTTTTCCTCAGTCCGTCTTCTTTATTTTTCTAGCTGCCATATCTGATTGTCTATCAAGTCAGTTAGTCTCAATGTGTCTCTAATAATGGTAATGACGATAATTGTGATGATAAAAGTGATAGTAATGGCAGTAGTAATGTTCTATGATAGTAATTATGATGATGATGATAATGTTTATGATGAAAAGCAACATGCATTACGTGCGAGCCATGCTTCCTAGCAAACAGGTGTCGCTCTCACCCAGGTGTTGTTGCGAGGTGGCGCTGCGGTCAGCCAAGGCCTGGCTGTGCGTTTTAAGGTTCTCTTTCTATCCGCCTTGATGTTTTGCTTTGTCAAATCACCAGGCGACTGGTTGTCGGTTCCGCTGCTTGCTTTCGTGCTTGATTGCTTGTTTGCTTACGTATTTGTTGTGTCTCATTTTCTTTCTTGCTTTCTATGACATGTGGTTATGGTCAGTGGGGTGCGGTTTTCACGGGTGTTACGGCGGTGGCAGTGGTTGTCTGCGGCGGTGGCGGTGGCGGTGGCGGTGGCAGCAGTCGCGTCGGGAACAGCAGGTGGTAGCAGGGCGCCTCCTCCACCTGTAATGATAACGGGCATTGTCTTCGGTGTCCCCCTCGCTGACCACACACCGAAGGACTTTTGTTTCGTTGTACTCACCCCCATCCCCCCCCCAAACCCCCACTGCCACTCCACCCCCTCTACTGTACCCCCTGCACCACCAGCAGCCCCCCCACCCCACCCCCACCCTCACCCCGCCTCGTAGCCTCCCTACCTTTTTCCTCTTTTGCTTTACGTTCTCAAGACGGCCTTTGTATTGTTATCTGCATTTTTATTTTTTGTCATGTTTTATTTAGTTGATTGCGTGGCTGCGTTCTGCCTGTTGCACGGCGGTTGGAGAGCGCTTCGCCGAAGCAACTTGCAGAGGTTGGGATGGGAGGAGACCACGTGGCTTCACATCCTTTGCCGTGTACTTTTTACCGTGAAGAGCGAACTGCTTTTCTTGCACCATGTACCGTGTACCTTTTACCATGTACTATGTATCTTGCATCATGTGGCGTTTGTCTTGCACTGTATTGTGTACCGTGCACCGGTGTCGTGCTTCGTGTACCGTTGAGCATGTGCTGCGTTCCGTTTACCGTGTGCCCTGCGCGTGTCTCGGCGACCGTGCACCGCATATTATACCGAGAGAAAGTTGTATTTATTTATTTTTTCCAAACTGGCAACGAATATAATGAAAGGTGGTTCGTCTTTCTTGATTATGTATGTATGTACATATGTGTAT
>BOPN01003342.1:50000-57500 GCA_017312705.2 Penaeus japonicus | reverse complement strand
ACGTTATTGTTATTAAGGATGATATTATTGTTTTTATTATTATTTTGTTTATTTTCTATTCTTATCGTTACTTTTATCATTGTTATTGTTATTATTATTATTATTATTATTATTATTATTATTATTATTATTATGAGTAATTATTATTATAATGATGGTAATGATAAGTATTATTATGAAGATAGTAATATTTATTATTACTGTAGTTGTTCTTTTAAGAGCAGTATCATTATAATCATCATATTTTTTATGATGTTATCAGTATTTTTTTTATGTTATCAGTATTTTTTAAATATTCAACGTTGGTCTTGCTGATCATTTTTTGTCATCAGAAATATATCATTAATAAAACCAAGTTCTTATTAATTATGTTCTCGATGATGAGGATAATATAAAAGTTGCAATTATTAAGGACATTTGATATTGCTTAATTGGCGAGTATGTTTAATTGCGATTAGGTTAAAAGACATACACATTCATCAACCAACCTCATGATTAGTTGAGTCTGATTAAAGATTTCGGAAGTCGTGGCGTGTCTCTTATTTAATTAATTGAAGGTATGCGACGATCTGTCATCATCGCATCATAAGTTAAGTAGCCATCATTTTTAAGCCTTATCCTCTGTCTGTATGTGGAGGGCATGGGTGGAAGGGGTGGATTTTTGTGGTAATGTCTGTTTGCATGTTCGAATGTTTTACGATGCATATATTTTGCATTTTGAATATTTCTGTCTCGCAACTACTGCTGCTGCTGCTGCTACTACTACTACTACTACTACTACTACTACTACTACTACTACTACTACTACTACTACTACTACTACTACTACTACTACTACTACTACTACCACCACCACCACTACCACTACTACTACCACCACCACTACCACTACCACTACTACTAACTACAGCTACAAACTACCACTATTATCGAAAGGAAAAGTAGCAGCAGAAGAAATGATAGTGATATTGCTATTGCCATTTGCTACTTTCAGCAAAGCCTAAATTACACATGGGCGTCGTTACCTCATCGACCTTACGCTAACGAAACGGCAACACTCGCTGGGCCCCCGTGATAAGTTGCTCGGTGTTGCAGCGCCGTGTTGCTTGCCTCGCGGGCGTGGAGATGTTGCAGGCCTCGGTGACCCCGGCGTGGGAGAGGTCATGAGATCAGGTCACTCGCTGGCTGACCCACTTCCTTAGGGCTGGGCGGGCGGGTGGGCGGGCTGCCTCCCTCATTCGTTCGCCCGCCCGCCCGCCCGCCCGCCCGCCTTTCCTTAGCACTCATTGGTCTCATGCGATCGCCCCCCCCCCTCTCTCTCTCTCTCTCTCTCTCTCTCTCTCTCTCTCTCTCTCTCTCTCTCTCTCTCTCTCTCTCTCTCTCTCTCTCTCTCTCTCTCTCTCTCTCTCTCGACCTTTCTCTCTCTCTCCCTCTCCCCCCTCTCTCTCTCCCTCTCCCTCTCCCTCTCCCTCTCCCTCTCCCTCCCCCCCTCTATCTTTCCTCTCCCTACCCCTATTCCTACCCCCTCCCCCTCCCCCAGCAAACGGAGAAATGAAGAAGCCGTTCCCTCGTTCCCCGGGCCGCGTGATGCTACGGCGTGTCAGTGACAGGTGAAGTGGGTGTGGGTGCGGTTTCGTGGGCGGGCAGGCGGTGGGCAGCAGGGGTGGGCAGCGGTGGGTCACGAACTCGCCGAACAAGGTCGGTGCTATCCACGTTTTGGGTCATCTTTAGCTCTCGCCCCCTCCCCTCCTTCCCCCGTGTTCATATCACCTCTTCTCTCTTTCTCTCACTTCTTCCTTGTCTCCGCCCTCTCTTCTTTCTCTGAGGTCTCTTTTCTCTCTTTTCTCTCTCTTGCCACTCCCCCCCTCTCTCTCTCTCTCTCTCTCTCTCTCTCTCTCTCTCTCTCTCTCTCTCTCTCTCTCTCTCTCTCTCTCTCTCTCTCTCTTTCTCTCTTTCTCTTTCTCTTTTCTGTGATTGTTACTGTGTGCTGTGAAGGCGGGGTCGCAGGTGCTGGCAGCGCAAGGGCGAGGTGTGGCGTGGGCGTGGTTGTGTTGGGTTGGGTTGGGATGGGTTGTGTTGGGTTGCTTCTGTGGTCCTGTTGGGTTGAGTTGAGTGAAAGGGAATGATTGGAGGTCTCTGCGGGTCGCTAAAGCCCCTCTCCCCCCCTCCCTCCCTCCCTCCCTCCCTCCTTCCTCCCCTCTCCATCCCTCCTTCTCCCCCTCTCCTTTTCTCCCGATCTTTCCCTCCCTCTCCCATTCCCACCCTTACCTCTCCCCACCTTTACTGTGTTTTCTCTTTCCCTCTCCTTTTCCCTACCCTACTCCACGCTCTCTCTTTACGCATTCCCTTCCCTTTCATCTTTCGCCCGTTCGCTCCTTCTCTCTTTTCTTCCCTCTCTTCTCTCCTCTCGTTTCCTCTCTCTCTCTCTCTCTCTCTCTCTCTCTCTCTCTCTCTCTCTCTCTCTCCTCTCTTTTCCTCTCTCCTCGCTCACCTTTTCTCTGTTCCTCTCTCCTCCTCATCTCTTCTCTTCTTTTCTATTCTCTCTCTTTCCCCTTTCTTCTCCCTCTACCCCCCTCCCCGCGCGTGCTCACAGCCGGATCCGTGACGCAGCCGTGCCTGGGCGCAAGCAGCCGCCGTGGGGACCCGAGGCAGGTGTTCCTTAACGAGGGCTCGAGGGGCCGGGCAGGCAGCTGTGCATGGCTGGCTTCCTCTCCTCTCCCGTGTTGCATGTCGGGTCCTCGTCGCCGCCGTTCTTTTCATTCTCCTCTTGGTCCTCCTCCTCCCCCCCCCCCCCCCGTCCCCATCTCCCTCACCCGCGTCATCGTAATCCTTCGTCATCACCACCTCTTCTTCCTCCTGCTCGTGGGAGTCCTCCACATGCAGGTGCTATACTCAATTATTCATGGGCGCGATGAGATATGGTGGGTAGGGGAGGGTATGCAGCTGCTCTTCTCGTGGGCGTGAGGGCGGGCGCGCAGCAAACGAAATAGACCATCCACCTCTGTTTTCACCGACTGATGGCAGGGCATGTGAATGATATCTTGCCTGTCTCGGAACGACATAGTTCAGGGTTTTCCTTATTATTGTGGCTGAGTTTCATTTAATCTTCGCGCATACGTTGCTGTGTTCGAATTCTTGTTCTTGGATGCGAATGCTTGGGCGAGGGCGCGGCTTGGGCGGATGGGAGGACACGAGTAGTGAACCGTTGGGACGCTGAAGGAAGGAGGAGGAAGGAGTCTGTCAGATAAGAAGGGAGATGGAGATGTAGAGAGAGAGAGAGGGGAGACGAGGGAGGGAAGGAAAGAGGAAAAGAGCTGCAAAAAGCTGAAATGTGTATGATGAAAGATAGAGAAGAGTAAGAGAGACAACTAAGAAAGGAGAGGTGAATAAATGGCGGGTAGGGGGAGTGAGAGGCACGGCCCGGTACGCGACGCAAGTACATTGCAAGGCGCGTGACTGCAATGATGGTTCGTTCAATCTCCGTTAGGGTAATGAACGCTCCGATAGTAAAGTGGGATGTCACCCTATTCACCCCGCCAGGAACCCCAATTCTGCGTTCGCGTGTGTGGCCCAGGTTCATGATGTGTAGCCTGATGTGATACTTACCTACTAACGCATTGTCTCACTTTACTTACTCTGCCGACTTACATACTTTACTTTACATATTACTGTGTCACTTTACATACTGTACCGAATTACATACACAGTGTTACTGGCATAATTAATGAGTCGACTTACTTAAAGGCTATGCTGATTTCCATATTGACTGTGCCACTTACTTTGAATCTGAAAGTGCTTGTTATTTACCAAGAGCATGCAAGCGTGGTATGTATCTGATTGTATTTGGTTTCAATTTTATGCAATCCGCTCTGCATCTTGGTGTCTGTATGGATATTTGTGTATGTCTGTATGTAAGTGCGCATGTACGTGTGTGTGTGTGTATGTGTTGAGGTTTCAATTTCTTTTGATTGTGATACTGATGCCGCTTTTTGTTGACGTTGTTTTTTGTTTTGCGTGTTTGTAGCCGAGGAGGCGAAGGATGCATCACACACACACTTCTCATCCTCGACGCTGTGTTGACTGAAAGGGGCCGTTTTGGATGTGGCAAATTTGCATGACGAAAAACAGCAACTATTGTCTGGGATTATCCCTTAGGTTAACCTTACTGTCGTACGTCGTACACGTGCGTGTGCGTGTGCGTGTAGCGTTTTTTTTTTAATTATTATTCGTGCACGTTGTTTTCTCTACTTCGCCACTCCATCAGAGTTGCAACACCGCGAATGCTGAGTCCTTTCAAAGACTTATGTATTCTCATTTAAGGGGGATATTAAGTTAGTCTCTCTCTCTCTCTCTCTCTCTCTCTCTCTCTCTCTCTCTCTCTCTCTCTCTCTCTCTCTCTCTCTCTCTCTCTCTCTCTCTCTCTCTCTCTCTCTCTCTCTCTCTCTCTCTCTCTCTCTGTCTCTCTCTCTCTTCTGTCTCTCTCTCTTTCTGTCTCTCTCTCTCTCTCTCTCTCTCTCTCTGTCTCTCTCTCTCTCTCTCTCTCTCTCTCTCTCTCTCTCTCTCTCTCTCTCTCTCTCTCTCTCTCTCTCTCTCTCTCTCTCTCTCTCTCTCTCTCTCTCTCTCTCTCTCTCTCTCTCTCTCTCTCTCTCTCTCTCTCTCTCTCTCTCTCTCTCTCTCTTTCTTTCTCTCTCTCGCTCTCTCTCTCTCTCTCTCTCTCTCTCTCTCTCTCTCTCTCTCTCTCTCTCTCTCTCTCTCTCTCTCTCTCTCTCTCTCTCTCTCTCTCTCTCTCTCTCTCTCTCTCTCTCTCTCTCTCTCTCTCTCTCTCTCTCTCTCTCTCTCTCTCTCTCTCTCTCTCTCTCTTTCTATTTCTATTTCTCCCTCTCATCCTTCCCCCCTATCACGTTTTTTTATTTTTATTTTACAGTTCATCAATTATTTTTTTCTTTCGCTCACGCTACTTTTAAATGTTTGTTTATATTCCTTGTGTTTATTCACGTGCAATATTTTTACGAGATTATTCTTGTCAATGTTCATTCAGTAGTTCTTTTTTCCTCGTTATTTTTAATGGTTTATCTGTTTGGTAATTGGCGTGCGTTTCTTTGTTCACGTGAATATTCATTTATTTTTGCATATTTATTTGCATATCATAGTGTATCTTTTCATCTAACTGGCTAGACCCGAACCGAACTGTCCTCGGGTGTGTATTTTGTGTATTTTGTGGCCCTTGCAAAGGATTGCCGCCGGAGTTGAGAGCGTGAGCGCGCAATCTTTCAAGATCTGGCGTTGCAGCTCGCAGTTGAAGCCGAGCAAGGCGACGCTGCTTGCCTTGTCTCAGAGCAGATTAGCGCTGGGTGCGAGAATGCCACGGCAAGCGAGCGCCAGGTGAGCTCTGGCTTTTCCCGCGAAACGGCTCCTTTTGGCCGCGCTGGAACGGTCGCTGGTGGTTCGGGGGGAGGGGGGTGAAACTAGGAATTTATCTTTATTATTGATATTGTTATTGCTATTATTAGTATTGTTATTATGATAATCATCATCATCATCATCATCATAATCATCACTATCACAATTGTTGTTCTTGTTGTGATATGTTTTTTATATAATTTGGTGTATATAATGTATATGAATTATATATAATATATGATTTGTAGTACATGATGTATTATGTATTATACATTCTATATTATGATATATAAGGACAGAAAAAAAAATGCGAAAAGACGTTCGATTCAACAAAGCAAAATTCTATTCTCAAAAATATAGATATGTTTATATTATTGACGGAAAAGTAAAGTATGATTTAATTCAGCAAAGTAATCCTAATAAATGGAGACGTTTCTTACACCCCCCTCCCTCCTTTTATTCCCTTGACCCTGAGGTCATGGCGAAAACTTCCCCTCCACCCTCCCCCCCCACCCATCTATCCCATTTAAAATCTCGCAGAGTCATACGCGGAAAAAAATCGTGTTTTCTAAGTATCAGTAACTAGTTTTTTTCTTCTTCTTTTCTTTTCTTTTTTTTACGTTGGATGCAATGGATCCTCACAAAGCCGCCACTCAGCCCAGGTCAGGCAAGGTCAAGTGAGGCCAGGAAGCCCGGCGTGAGAGATAATGGAACCGCAGTGACAAGGCGCCGCAGAGACCTCGAGGCGATGCGCTTCTGTTTCCATCTGTCTTCAACCACGTCCCTGCGACTGCTTGCTTGCGCCTTTCTGCTTGCCTCTGCCTGCTTCCCTGCCTACCTCTCTACCTGCTTCCCTCCAGGGATGTCTCTCTGCTTGTCCCTGCTTGTGCTTCCCTTCCCTGCCTTTGTTTGCAACACCAGATTCCCTTCTTTCCCCCGTGCCTTTCTGCTTGCAAGCCCACGTTCATTTCTCCCCGTCTTTGCTTGAACGCTTGCTGCACTGCCTTTGCTTGTCGCGCCTCAACATGAACGAATTCCCTTTCCTCCTTCACTTCCATTGCATATAATTACGCATTCATTCATCCTTCCATGCTCACTCCTGCAGCCATGGAAAACAAAGTTAAAAGCAGGTGGAGTGTTTTCCTTGGCTCGCATTTGCTCCTATAAGCCGTGGAAGGATAGGACCCAGCGTGGCATTCCCTCCTCATGAGCTTCGCGGAAATGAAACTGAAAACCGAAGCGATGTGGAGGTTTGACCTTAAAGAAGTAAAACTGCAATCATATGACGTTGAAGAAATACAACTGCAATCTGGGTGCGTTATATATATATCCACCACCTTGTGCCTAAGAGGAATAAGGTTTCACCATGTGCTATTGAGGAAACAAAACTGCAATCATGTGGCGGTCAAGAAGCAGAACTACAACCATCTGACATGAATCAAATAGAACCCAACCACGATGTTGGAGTAGTAACAAGCATACCAGACGATGGCGATATCTCTGCTCAGACGATCGGTCGAGGACTCAGTGTCACTACCAGATCGTTTCGAGTGTTCCGTGGTCGTTAGTGCAAAGAAGAACAGGTAATGTTTGTAGGGACTTTTAAACGCTCTTTGAAGGGTCGTGTTTTAGATATATTAATTAATATCCTTTCTTTGGGTCTGTTTTGAGTGTGAGAACTTAAGCTCAGTGCCTCATATTCGTTGGCGTAAGCAAAAGTAAACGGAGAAAAAAATAAGTGCGTAATTCAATTAGAATTGGATTATTTAGATTGGTAAGAGACTTCCGGTTGTCAAACCTGACGAGAAACCCAACGTATGTGTGCGTGCAAGTATCTCCTGCATCTTGCACGCCTCCCTGCTTTCCCAACCTCCCTGTTCCTCTGACCTCTGCCTTGAATTAACGCTCCTTCGTTCCTCCCTCCCCCTCCCTCTCCTCTCCTTGCGTCCCCTCCCCCTTCCCCATCCTCTCCTTGCGACCTACTCTCCCTTCCCCTACTTCCTCCCCCTTAGGTAACACTTTCCTTTAGCTACGCCACTTGACCACACGCGCATTAGCCCGACCACTGAAGGTCGTTCTATGAATTTAATTGAGTGTCAG
>BOPN01003342.1:32500-40000 GCA_017312705.2 Penaeus japonicus | reverse complement strand
AGTGTTGCCAAAAAGAATCAAAACTAAGTGATCCTATTTCTTTTCAGGGAAACACATAGAGGAGGGATAGCATCTGGTTGGAAAGTTGTCCATTTAAATAATGTAACCGTAGATAATAGACTGGAAAATCTAGCTTTAGTGCCTGTTGGAGCCAAGCGACCGGCTTCTGCACAGACCTCAACCCCACGGGATCAGTCGTTATACTGGGTAGCTATTCAACAGTTACCGGCAGATCCAGTAGAAGAGGTGAGTGCAGCTTGGGGATTAAATCTGTTCATTGATGTTAATTTTGTGTAATGGCGATGTGATTCTGTGTTTATTACCATGCATTTGTGTAATGATGTGTCTGGTGGCTTTGTTTGGAAAATTGGCTTTTTTGTTGTGCCATTCTTTTGTTACTGTTATTTTCCATGTCAGGGCATAGAATATTGCAGAATCAGCTTCTGCTGTTTGAAACTAGGATTTGATTTAAGGTTTTATTTGATGTTTGAAGAATCTGATGTTGATATTCTTTTTTACAGCAATATGGTGATTTTGTAGTAACCCGATACTTCAATGCCAATGGTGAAATAGTAGAAGAAGAGGATGACTGTTATTATGAATGTCGATATCCTCCATGTACGAACATTGAAAAAGAACTTCGTGAATTTTCAATTTGTGGTCGTTGTCAAGTGAGTATCGTTTGGTTTATACAGTTTACAAATATATATATATTTGTTTCTGTACTTTTTACTTCCTAAAAACTTTCTGCTCTTAGAAGAACATCCTTGCTCATTCACTAAGAAGCTTCAAAGCTTAAGCACTCTTCTATAACATTTATTTGTGAAGAAACATGAAGTTTTATTTAGTTGCAATTCATCTAGTAGTTTGTCCGAAAAGATGATATTTCGCTGATAACAAATAATATGAGTATTTTGTTCTGCCAAGAAATTGCAAGTCCAAAGTCCGGAAGTCCAAAGATAATCAATACTAGGGACTCTTTTTTGTTTTGTTTTTACAAACACATATCTAAATCTTTATTATAAGTTCACAATAGTTTTGTTATGTGATACTCTATTCATACATAACTGTCTGATTTACAGGAAGCTAGATATTGTGGAACCTATTGTCAGCAGAAGGACTGGCCTGTTCACAAGAAGCTTTGTCGAGAAAAACGGCGACCTTGCCTCACAGAGAGACCCCCAGAGCGCTAACGTCCGCCCAAACTAGTCACAGATCTGGGGCAGACTCCCAAGCGTCTCGATACTGAAGGAACTTGTGATGTTAAGTGGACTCTCGAGAAGTGAAAATTATGTTTTCCTGCGAATGAAGTTCTTAGAAGCCAGTCCCTCTTATTTGTTTTATTATTATTTTTTACTTGTGTACAAGTTATGATATTAATGATTATCAATACTTTCAGTTATTTATTTATTTATTTTATGGTTGACATTTATGAAAAAAAAGTCAGCTTGTATGTTGTGCATTTATAAAAGATATGTCAAGGGTTGTGGAAAAATTTACCTTCAAATTCATACATGCTGATGATGCATCTTTAGTCCTAGTATAGATTTTTTTTCCTAGAAATGGCATCTTGAAGTCCTCCTTTTCTTATGCATTATGAAAGGTGGGCAGGAACTTCAGTAAATATATTGAGGGTGACACGTTGTGTTAAAAAAAAGAGAAAAAAAAGGGCAGGACGTCATATTTTGAGTTCCAACTCCTCCAGTATGTTGAGGTTGGGAGTCTGCTGGCAAATTATTTGATGAATTTTGATAGTGAGCAAGTGAAGTTTGACAGTGAGTAAGAATGAATCTTTAGATAGGTGTTGGAATAAGAAAATTTCTGTGAGGTTGAATCAAGTATAAAAATACTCTAATCTCAGTAGAGTTTTGTTGCTTACATTAGAAATTGTCTATAATTGGTTAGCTACACAAAAGACTTTTTTTGCTCTGTTTTATTTCATTATTTTTTTCTTTTTTTCTTTTTATAGATCAGTGGGATTATTGAACTTTTTTTTTTTAATGAAAGAAAAACTATTATAGTTTAAGTATTATTCTTCAAGCATTCCAAAGGCAGGAAAAATTGAAACAATAAGTAAAAAGAATTCATTGTGAGAACAGTAAAGAAGACAGCATAAGGACTCTAGCAATATTGTTATGGACATCATGAGGAAGATTGAACAAGCAAATTGCAAATTCTGCAATAGTATATATGTATATTTATTTCTCAAAATCTTTATAATTGTTGAAGTTTTTGTTGATGATATATGGTGTAGCCCATGAAATTCTAGATGTTTCTCTTGTAAAGCAATGTATATGTATATCTAGTCGAGAGATTGCTGTATATCAATTTAAATAGCTCTGGCTGTGTGTTTTTTTATTTATTTATTATTTTTTTAAATCAGTATATTTGATATTTTAAGCTCAAATTTCAGGGGCAACTATAGAAAATTTATTTTCAGGTAATCCTCAACTAACATGCTTTGTTAGTTATGACATTTAAGTTTAGTGTCTGAAAGGAAACTTTGTGATGTCTATCAGCAATGTATGCTTGAGTACATTATTATAAAAGATAAGGATTAATTCCATAAAGAAAAAGAGATGTATTCCAAATGATTTTGAGGCAAAAAGGAAAAGAAAAGATTTTCAACCAATCTTTGGCGCTATGTATTGTACAAAAGTATTGGCATGTTTACTTACAAATATGTAACTTCTGAATATGACATGTTGCTTACTAACAGTCTGATGCAGGTTGATGTTGTATGCTAATCTAGTACTGACCTGCACTTACAATGGGTTACACCTCATTGTGGAAAAAAAAAGAAAAAAAAGAATATAAATTGGTGTAACAGAGTGCAGCGCTTGCTCAACTTCTCATTCCATAAGAGCTGTATGTAATGGTTTGGAAAAAAAAAGTTTTTTTTAATAATCATTGTTGCAATATATATATTTTTTCCAAGTGGGCACAGGTGATGTAATATCAAGTTTTGTTAGATGTACAAAGGTCATGAACCAGTGTCCTGTGTGGGAGTGGTATTTATTACAGCTTGAGTCTATTTATTCCAGTAATTTTAGTATTTTTTCTTAATAGTATTAGAGTTTATGATCCATTTAATTATTACATCCTTGGTACCTTGTGGCTCAGCCTCATCTAATGTTTTTTTACCTGTGAAAAATCTTGTCATTGAAATGTGACTTTCCTAAGTATGTGTAATTTTTCATAATACATTTATATACATACAGGCAAGTAAGACGAGAAGACAAATATACAGGCACAGATACATAGCCAGAACGGCACAGACATGTAGATTGAGACAGACTCACATGTAGGTATAGACAAGTATTTTTAGATAGAGACAAAATAGTAGACAAACAGATATATAAACACAATTTACAGAGAACACTATTTTTGAATGTAAATTGGGATGTGTTTATGCATGTATGTATATATGTATTTAAAAAGTTACACTTCCAGAGTTACTAAAGGGAAAGTTATTAAAAAAGAGGAATATAATTTTTATTCTTAACAAGCTCTATGCCTCTATTCAGGTAAATCAGAGAAGATATTTACAAGAGCCTCATGGTCAATACAAATTCCACGGGGGTGCACCAGTGACCACGCCATGAGTCTTGGCAAAGAGTGCTGAATTTCCTCTTTCGTTACTTACCTTTATAATGGTTGCTCCCCTCTTTGCCACGAGCCTTGAGCATAAATGGTGATGTTTTTGGTGCAGCTCTCGGAATTTGTATGGAGTAAAAAGACAAGCGATATCGTAGGATGAGGTCTGATAGACACTGTTGTATGTGTTTTTGACATATCACTTTAATTATTAAGTGACAACTAACCCAAGTTCCTTGTTTAGTGTTTTTGTAATCCTTTCCATAATATATTTTTTTTCATGGCTTTCTAATTAATTTTTGTGGATGTGTTTGTACACAGAATTAATTTGTCCCCCCAAAAATTAATCTCTAACCATTCATCATCTGTTACTTAATTTTTCATGTGAATGCATTTTTCTCAGACAATGAAAATATTTCTGGATACTAATATTGCTTTATACTACTACAGACTTTCTCTTTCTGTTCTCTTGTTCTTTTTAACAATACTGAAATGAGGCTTTCTTAATAATGACAAGACAATAGAGTAAGATTATGGGCATGACATGTACTTTTTAATGGTAGTTCGATTTAGCTTTAACACTGGAGACATTCTATAGGGCTTGAAACGGAATAGATAATAGACTTGACTTGTGTAATAGGCTTGAAGAATGAATGAGGAAAAGGCTACTGAGAGATCCATCAGTTAAATCATTTTGATGATTAAATGGAACAACATCTCCAAGGGTTTGTTTAGATTTGTGTAGATAAAGTTGAGCAGTCCATTTAAGATGAAAGGAAGGAGTTTAAAGGGGTTAACTTCTAAAATTGGTAAATCCTATTCATTGAGTTGATTTGAAGTTCATGTACTATTTGAGTGACTTCTTGCTTGTTAACAGAGTGTTTTTTTTATAATAGTCTCCAAAATGACGAGGCTGCAGATACTAATTCATGACAAGTAATGTTTAAAAAAAAATGTTAAGGTATAACAGTTTATTTTCTAGAATCCAAAATCTACATTTTGGCATTCCTTTGAAAGTAAAATAGCCCTTTAGCATTCAGAATTCATATTGCTGTCCAGTGTTGCATTCATGTTCTTGACTTTTGTTCCTTTTATACAGTATTTATTTAGCATTAATTAATTACACATGAAATAACTAACATAGGCAATAGCTTTTTTGTAAGTTCAGACTACTAATTAAACCGTTTTAAGGACTGACATGCTAACAATAAATCCTCAAGCCTAATTTAGTTTTCACAGAGCTATACTAACATAGCTTTGTGATAATTAATGCATAACTGTCAACTGAGAACGCAAAAAAAAGAAAAAGATAGGAAGACCAGATGTTGAAAAGAAAAGATACTCTCAGATAATGTGAATACTTGGTATAACGATGTCACGAGAACCACTCTCTTGTATACCTATCATGGATCAACAAATATGTTACTTTTGAGATTGTAATGTTCTGTCAGCCATGTATAATTAACAATTTGTATTGTATAAAGGCAGGGTGTACCAATATCTTTTAAGTGTAGAATTCATTTGAGCAGCTATTTTTACTTGATGATCTCATACTAACACTAGCATGCTGGTTACTAGCCTAAGCTGTTAATGTTTTTTCCTCCCTCTTATAGTCCAGAGTTGGACTTTGATAATACTTCATGGATTTACTCTTTGTGTTATTTGGCCCAAAAATTTGGTAGTGCAATCCTCGCTTCATACATTTGGCATTTATTTATTTAAAATTGGAAGAATAAGCTTCATTCATAACAAGCACCTCCAAATTTTCCCAAAGCCCAAAGACAAGACTGAAGTATTTGTGATTTTTTGAAAGTAGCTGCTCAAGTGAGCATATTAACAGAGAATAACTAGGAGAGTATATCAGTAATTGCCTCACTTGCACAATGTCACCAAGAATACCATTTGCCTTTTTTTGTTTTATTTGTTCTTTTTTTGTTTTTGTAACAGAGTATTTTCCACCGAATGTAGGCTAAGAAAGATAATGTGTTTGAATATTCAGTTGTGAAGGGAAAGTAAATAATATTTGTTAAATGGTGTAGGGCATTTAACAAGTGTCAAGTTGTATTTTGAAACATTACATTTCTTTCACTTTATATTTTCATACTTGAGGATTCAAGTTAGAAAAATGAATTATTTATTTTTCATTATGTTTTGATGGTGAGTTACAAATGTTTGACTTCCCTGTGAATGACATTTCTTGCATTTCACTTAGTATCCTACCCTCAGGCTTTCCAGTCTGACTTCATAACTCACTCGGCCATTTCAGGCATGTGCCCATAACTGAACTCGGTAATGAAATGTATTTTCTCTGGTATTGCACTCGTGGCCCAAGTGCTGCCATTATATGTCAGTGCCTTTTACAAGTCATTATTACCATTTCCTTGCATCCTTCCAGGCAGATCATTCATGTTAACCTTTCAGGCATTTGTAATTGTTAAGTTTAAGGACAAATTGTAGGTATGCATTGAGAGGGGGAATGTATGTACTGTATGTAGTTTGAACACTGCATTTGTAGAACTCATGTGTCCTGCATCATAATTTATTTTTATTTGATTAAAAGTGAGTCTTTTTTATGCAGCAAATTGAAACGAGGTTTAATGTACATCTGCATTAATGGCAATACAAGCAGTTTTTGAAGGACCATATTTGTTGCAAAGAATTATCTTGACAGATCAGTTTTTTCCCCACCCACTGTGTGCCAACACAGGAGGAAGGGGGGAAATGAAGACAAAACCAAATAACAAAAACAAGAAACAATAATTGTAATACGATGCTCTCTCCCACACCTTCCAAGTTATTTACAACCAATCACAACGCGGATGAAGTGAAAAGCATTTGCATTCTTTTCTCTACTGTTAAATTAATTGCTTTGTTTCTAATGATGAGGGTTTGACTCCCTCAGAAATAGGCTAGGTTAATGACAAGCTTAGCTGAATATGACTTCTAGTCCTACTAACACCAAATATATGTTTAATAATAAAATGAAATCATTCTTTCATTTACTGACCCTTATTTTTGCTCACTTGTTTAAGTACAGTGAGCTTTTTGCTGAAAGTTTGGTAAAATATGATATTGCACTTAAATCAGTTGATAGTGAAATATGGTTATGCAATGATAATTTTTTATAAATTTTCTGTTAATTGATATTTTATCATGAAATATAATATAATGTATTCTCGATATTGTGGATAAGGTTTTTCAATTATGTGCAAAATGTAAATAACTGAATAATAAAGTTCTCAGAAAAAATATCTAAAATATGTGGATGACATTTCTTGACAGTTTAAATAGAGAACTTTTAGTAGGCTATGTGCATTCTAAATGAAAATACTAAATCAAGTAGAGTACACAAAGCAAATACTCAAATGATTTTTTTTTTGTCTCCCCTAAAGAAACGTCAATTCATCATCCAGAAATTCTACCTCAAAGCACTACAAGTAAATGATAAAGATATGTTCATGGCATTAGTACCACAGATAACTGATTGTATTCATGCCCCATACTATGTACTGTACATAGTTGTCATCTGAAGGGTTCTGAAAACTGATGCAAAACTTGAATAATCTGTGGCTATACATAATGAGTCGCAATGCACATCCAGATGCTCAGTTACTCACAAAGCCTTAGTTTTATATCAGTCATGATTAAGTTTTATAACTAGTGCTTGGAACTGTTGATTTGGCAAATATGCAAGCTAAAAAATAGCTAGATTTCATAAAACTTTCCAGTTTGTTATAACTTCAGTCATGAAAGAAATTGACAATGACAGACTTGTGTTGTAAAGAAAAATGTGAAGACGTGTTTGAAAAGTTTCCTTGTGTGAATGAAGCAATTATTATTCATGACAAAATTCTCTCTATTATTCGTTGGTCAGCCATTTCCACCTTTTAATAGTAATTTTGA
>BOPN01003341.1:157500-160000 GCA_017312705.2 Penaeus japonicus | reverse complement strand
CCCCTCCCCTCTCCACCCTCCTCCTCCTCCTCTTTCCCCTTATCCCCCTCTCCCAGTCTTCCGGAAACCCCCTCCTATCCACTCCCCACCCCCTTCTCTTCACCTCTTTCTCTCCCCCTCTCACTGTTCCTAACCACTTTCTCCCTCTCCCACTTCCCATCCCTTCCCTCTCCCTCTCCTCCGCCATACCCCACATCCACCACTTCCATCCCACCCCCACCTCCCCTCACCACCTCCATCCCCTCACCCCCCATCCCTTCTCCCCCACCTCCACCCCATCCCCACCCCCCCTCTCTCTTCCTCCTTCTCCCCCATCCCCACCCTCCACCTCATCCCATCCATCCCTCTCCCACCCTCTCCACCTCCCCCTCCCTTCTCACTACTCTACCTCCCTCCCACCCCCCCCCCCTCCCCCCCTCCCCCCCCCCCAACCCACAGCCCTGAAGGCTCGCCGTCAGTCACACGAGTGTCACCCTGACCAACCATCCGTCTCCCCGGCGCCCATCGTGGTGATTAGACCTGGTGCCTTCACGCCCTCGTTCATTACGGCTGATTGGAAAACCGAGGTTGGATTCGGGGTAGTGCCGTTAGTTGTGAAGGGGTGAATTGTGGAGATGAGGGGGTGTGGTGGGAATCAGGAAGAATAATGGAACAGGGGTGTGATGAAGTCAGAAAGTGGAGTGAGGTCAGGAAGTCAGTGGGGGTGGTGAGGTAAGTCTGGGGATGAGATGGGGATGGGGAGGAAAGGTGTGGGTGGGGGTAAGTTCAACATGTGGGTGTGGGGAAGGTGAGGCAGGGATGGGGATGGATGAGGGAGGGGTGGATGTAAGGTGGGGATGAGGGTGGGGAGGGGAAGGAAGGGAAGGGGAGGAAAGTAGAGGGGGGTGGGTGGGGGAAGAAGTGTAGGGAAGATGGGAATAGGGAGGAAATAAAGGTAGGTATGGGGAGAAGAGGAGGAGTGAAAGTAAAAAGGAGTGGGTATTGGGGAGGAAAAGTATGGAGGGGGTAGTAGGGGCATCGGAAAGTGAAATGGGGAGGAGAGGAAGAGAGAGAGAGAGAGAGAGAGAGAGAGAGAGAGAGAGAGAGAGAGAGAGAGAGAGAGAGAGAGAGAGAGAAAGAGATGACATAAATAAGGAAGATATTTCATGTATTATTTTTTTTATATACGCTTGATTTAATCTAATATTTCCGCATCTCTCATATCTTGCATAATCGTTTAGGTGAGACCCCACATATCCTTATATACAAACAAACAAACAAAACTCCTTATTCCCATACTTGCATGTCCATATATCCGTCCGAAAGTCCGTCTTGAGTGCGTGAACACCCACGAACACCTAAACACGCCCACGCATCGAATACACGTGTGCGTCCGAACGCGCGTGCACCTGCGTGTGAGATCGCGACTCGAGGCGAGACAAAACCGCCCGACAAAAGCCCGTAATTTGGGCGGAAATCAGGACCTCCTTCGGGTTGTCATCCCGCCCACCGCCCGCTGAGATACGCCTCAATCTTCCTCGCGTGAAATGCGTCCGAGGTTCTCACGGGGGGATCTTGCTCTCCCCCCCCCCCTATCTCCTGTCACCTACTCTCTCTCTATCTCTCTCTTTCTCTCTCTCTCTGTTTGTTTGTTTGTTTTCAGGTTTTTGTGGTTGGTGTGGTTATTTTGTTTTATTCTGTCTCTCTGTTTTTTTTGTTTTTTTTGTTTTGTTTTTTTTTGTATTTCTTTATTTCTCTTTCTTTCTTTCTTGCTCTATTTTCTCTCTTTTTTTTTCTCTCTCTCCCTCCCTCCTTCCCTCCTTCCCTCTTCCCCCCTCTCCCCCTCTCTCTCTGTCTGTCTCTTTTTCCCTTTTCCTCCCGCCCTTCTTTCCCCCTCCCACCCCCCTCTCTCTCTCTCTCTCTCTCTCTCTCTCTCTCTCTCTCTCTCTCTCTCTCTCTCTCTCTCTCTCTCTCTCTCTCTCTCTCTTATCTATCTATCTCTCTCTCTCTCTCTCTCCCTCCTCTTCTTCTTTCCTTCCCCCTCTCTCTGTCTCTCTTTCCCTCTTCCTCCCTCCCTCCTCCCCTACCCACGTCTCCCACCCTCTCTCTCTCTCTCTCTCTCCCTCTCTCTCTCTCTCTCTCTCTCTCTCTCTCTCTCTCTCTCTCTCTCTCTCTCTTTCAATCTCTTTCCCTCCCCTTTCTCCCTGCTTTCCTCCCTCCCTCCCTCCTCTTCTTCCCCCCCTCTCTCTCTTTCCCTCTTCCTCCCTACCCTCCCCTCCACCCCACCCCCCTCTCTCTCTCTCCCTCTCTCTCACCCGCTTAAAGATCCACCTCTTCACCTCTCGCTTCCAATTTCTCTTCGATTCGTTAATCCTCCCACGCTCAAGTATCCTTGTCAACCTCTATCCCCCCCTCTACCCCACATCCCCCCCCATCCTCACCCCCCACCCCCACCCCCACGCCCACGCCCCCCTCCCTCATTCACAGCCGATCATGATAGCGGAGGTAACTGTCATCGGAA
>BOPN01003341.1:132500-137500 GCA_017312705.2 Penaeus japonicus | reverse complement strand
ATATATATATATATATATATATATATATATATATATATAGAGAGAGAGAGAGAGAGAGAGAGAGAGAGAGAGAGAGAGAGAGAGAGAGAGAGAGAGAGAGAGAGAGAGGGAGAGAGAGAGAGAGGGGAGAGAGAGAGAGAGAGAGAGAGAGAGAGAGAGAGAGAGAGAGAGAGAGAGAGAGAGAGAGAGAGTGAGAGTGAGAGTGAGAGAGAGAGAGATTATTCGTACTTGCTTTTTGTATCTCTCACCGATTCTCCTCCCACTTTCCCTCCCTCCCTTATCTCTCTTTCTCCCTCCCTCTCCCGCACTCATTCTTTCTACATGTCCTCCCACCCTCTCCCCCTCCCCTTCCCTTCCCACAGTCCCCACACCATCCCCTCCCACCCTCCGCACACCCCCTCCCACCCCACACCACTCCCACCCCCTTCCCCCTCCCCCCTTCCCCCCACCATCCCCCATAACCCCCATCCCCCATCCCATCCCCCCCTCCAACCGATTTTGAATACGAAAGCGGAGGTCCGTCCGTCCGTCCGTCGGTGTCCCGAGCGCAGCCCCGTTGAGCGATCTGGAAGGGACTCGTGGATCAAACTCGCGTCTGCTTTACGACCGGGAAATTACACACGGCGCGGGACGGACGCCGACCTCGGTAGCTATTAGTATCGGGGAGGCTGGCTGGGTGCTGGTTTTGGGGTCTGTCTGTATGTATGTATGTCTGTCTGTATGTCTGTTTGTATGTTTGTATGTTTGTTTATCTTTGTTTGTCTGTCTTTCTCTCGATTTGTCTGTCTGTCTGTATGTATGTATGTCTTTCTCTCGGTCTGTTTAACTGTCTACCTGTCTGTCTTTCTCTCTAATTTGTCTGTCCGTCTCTCTGTCTGCCTCTCGGTTTGTCTGTCTGTCTGTCTGTTTGTCTGTATGTTTGTCTGACTGTCTGTCTGTCTAACTGTCTACCTATCTGTCTTTCTCTCTAATTTGTCTGTCTGTATGTCGTTTTCTCTGTTTGTCTGTCTGCATGTCCGTTTGTTTGTCTGTCTGTCTAACTGTCTGTCTGTCTTTCTCTCGGTTTGTCTGTCTTTCTCTCTGTTTGTCTGTCTGTCTTACTGTAAGTCTTTCTCTCGGTTTGTCTGTTTGTCTGTTTGTCTGTTTGTCTTTCTCTGTCTGTTTTTTCGGTCTCTCTTTGTCACTCTCTCTCTGTATGTTTTTTTTCTCTCTCTGTCTCTCTGTCTGTCCCTTTGTCTTTCTCTGTCTTTTTTTTAGGTCTCTCTCTCTCTCTGTATGTTTTTTCTCTCTCTCTCTCTCTCTGTCTTTCTCTCTGTCTGTCTGTTTTCTTTCTCGGTCTTCTCTCTCTATTAATCTCTTTCTCTCTCTGTTTTTTTTCCCTCTCCCTCTCTCTCTGCAGTTTCACCTCTCTCTCCCTCTTCCTTTCTCTCTCTCTCCCGCTCCTTTTTTTCTACTCTCTCCCCCTCTCTCTACTTATCTCCCTCTCCCTCTCTTTCTCGTCCTCCCCCCCCCTTTTTTCTCTCTCTTTCTCCTTCTCTTTCCCATCTCCCAGGAAGGGGAATATCGAATAATCTTGGTGCCTAAAGCAAATATGACGATAATAAACCCAGACCCACCCACCCACCATCACCCACCCACCCCCTACCCACCTCCTACCCATTCCCTACCCACCCACCTTCACCCTGAATTAAGACTGAATTAAGACTGACTTAAGACTGAATTAAGACTGAATTAAGACTGACTTAAGACTGAATTAAGACTGAATTAAGACTGACTTAAGACTGAATTAAGACTGAATTAAGACTGACTTAAGACTGAATTAAGACTGAATTAAGACTGACTTAAGACTGAATTAAGACTGAATTAAGACTGACTTAAGACTGAATTAAGACTGAATTAAGACTGACTTAAGACTGAATTAAGACTGAATTAAGACTGACTTAAGACTGAATTAAGACTGAATTAAGACTGACTTAAGACTGAATTAAGACTGAATTAAGACTGACTTAAGACTGAATTAAGACTGAATTAAGACTGACTTAAGACTGAATTAAGACTGAATTAAGACTGACTTAAGACTGAATTAAGACTGAATTAAGACTGACTTAAGACTGAATTAAGACTGAATTAAGACTGACTTAAGACTGAATTAAGACTGAATTAAGACTGACTTAAGACTGAATTAAGACTGAATTAAGACTGACTTAAGACTGAATTAAGACTGAATTAAGACTGACTTAAGACTGAATTAAGACTGAATTAAGACTGACTTAAGACTGAATTAAGACTGAATTAAGACTGACTTAAGACTGAATTAAGACTGAATTAAGACTGACTTAAGACTGAATTAAGACTGAATTAAGACTGACTTAAGACTGAATTAAGACTGAATTAAGACTGACTTAAGACTGAATTAAGACTGAATTAAGACTGACTTAAGACTGAATTAAGACTGAATTAAGACTGACTTAAGACTGAATTAAGACTGAATTAAGACTGACTTAAGACTGAATTAAGACTGAATTAAGACTGACTTAAGACTGAATTAAGACTGAATTAAGACTGACTTAAGACTGAATTAAGACTGAATTAAGACTGACTTAAGACTGAATTAAGACTGAATTAAGACTGACTTAAGACTGAATTAAGACTGAATTAAGACTGACTTAAGACTGAATTAAGACTGAATTAAGACTGACTTAAGACTGAATTAAGACTGAATTAAGACTGACTTAAGACTGAATTAAGACTGAATTAAGACTGACTTAAGACTGAATTAAGACTGAATTAAGACTGACTTAAGACTGAATTAAGACTGAATTAAGACTGACTTAAGACTGAATTAAGACTGAATTAAGACTGACTTAAGACTGAATTAAGACTGAATTAAGACTGACTTAAGACTGAATTAAGACTGAATTAAGACTGACTTAAGACTGAATTAAGACTGAATTAAGACTGACTTAAGACTGAATTAAGACTGAATTAAGACTGACTTAAGACTGAATTAAGACTGAATTAAGACTGACTTAAGACTGAATTAAGACTGAATTAAGACTGACTTAAGACTGAATTAAGACTGAATTAAGACTGACTTAAGACTGAATTAAGACTGAATTAAGACTGACTTAAGACTGAATTAAGACTGAATTAAGACTGAATTAAGACTGAATTAAGACTGAATTAAGACTGAATTAAGACTGACTTAAGACTGAATTAAGACTGAATTAAGACTGACTTAAGACTGAATTAAGACTGAATTAAGACTGACTTAAGACTGAATTAAGACTGAATTAAGACTGAATTAAGACTGAATTAAGACTGAATTAAGACTGAATTAAGACTGAATTAAGACTGAATTAAGACTGAATTAAGACAAGCCAAACTGAAGACTCATTCGATATTGGCTCGCGTAAGAGAGAGAGAGAGAGAGAGAGAGCTATGTACAGCCCTTCACCAAACATTACTGCCTAACAAACAAACAAACAAATAAAAGAAGGAAGGGTTTAAGAGATGCAATATATATATTTTAAAAAAATTCTTATAGATAAGAGAAACACATGTGACTTTATTTGCGTCATATCTCGTACACCCTTAAAAAAAAAAAAAAAAAAAAAAAAAATCGAAAGAAAGGACAAAAAGACAAATATATTTTTAATAAAAAAAAGAGAGAGAGAGAACCAAAAAAATTAAACAAAAGAAAAGAAAAAAAAAGATCTTTAGACAAATCATAATAACAGCATTTGAGAAAACTTTATGAAAACCTTATCATTCATTAGCACGAGGTAATCTGCATATAATTACGAGCATGTTTCGAGGATGCTATAAGCTTTGAATATACCTTTTGTCCGGACATTAAGAGAGGTCAAAGAACCTTAATTTTTTTTCCTTAAGGAGTCCCTTGCAAGCTGATCCATATTGTTGCAATGAAGAGATGCAAAGATTGGTTCCTGTTATTATTCTCTCTCTTTCTCTCTCTCTCTCTCTCTCTCTCTCCCTCTCTCTCTCTCTCTCTCTCTCTCTCTCTCTCTCTCTCTCTCTCTCCCTCTCTCTCTCTCTCTCTCTCTCTCTCTCTCTCTCTCTCTCTCTCTCTCTCTCTCTCTCTCTCTCCCTCTCACTTTCTCCCTCACTCTTCCTTTCTCTCTCTCACTCCCTCTCTCTCTCTCCCTCTCACTTTCTCCCTCACTCTTCCTTTCTCTCTCTCTCTCCCTCTCTCTCTCTCCCTCTCACTTTCTCCTTCACTCTTCCTTTCTCTCTCTCTCTCTCTCTCTTTCTCTCTCTCTCTTTTTTTTCTGTTGGTGTTATCAAGTTATTTGAATGTTAATTATTTCATTATATTTAACGATCATTGATTGCTGCTGTTGCAGTGGTTGTTATTTGCATGATGCATTTAATAGTTTTATCATTTCACTGATTAATTACTTTTATTATCATCATTACTTTCAAAGTCATGGTTACGATCATTATCATTATGAGGATAATTAAGATGATAATCACTTTAATTAAAAGGATGATCACAATGATGATAATGATAATCATAATGATAAAAATTATGATAATGATAATGACTGATGATAGTATATAATCATAATCATAATCATCATCATTATCATCATTATAATGATAATAATGATAATGATAATAATGATAGATCAATAACTACAATAATAATGATATTGATAATGATGATAATAACGAGGATGATAACAATGATAACAGCAAGATGATAAAAATAATGTCAATGATAACAACAACAACAATCATGATAAGGATAATGACATTGGTAAAAGTAATAATAACAATAATTGTAATTAAAGTATGATAATGGTAATAACAAGAAGAGTGATATTTTTTATAATACTAATGATATGAATTAGAATGATGATATGATAATAATGATAATGATAACAACAATAAAAATTGCCATACTACTTTTAATAGTACTGATAATGATAATAATGACAAATATATAAGATGGCTATAATAACGATAATAGTAGT
>BOPN01003341.1:115000-117500 GCA_017312705.2 Penaeus japonicus | reverse complement strand
ATAAGGACACAAGACACAACGTAATATAATGGTTATGTCCAGAATCCCTGTTTTAGGCATTACTCTCGCCGCGTGCGAATGAGAGCCGAAGGTGCTTGACGCCATTAGCGACTTTCCCGCCTTTTTTCCCTTCGGCGCTTTTCCCGCGCTTTTCTTCGGCCTTCGCCCCGTCAGGAAGGCGATACTCATCGAATTCCTTCCTTTCTTTTAGAGAGAAGATGCATAATGACGAGCTGAGAGCCGCCTCCGTCTCGACACGAAGTCAATTTTCGAAGGAACGGGACGCAGCATCCACGCTCAATGGCCTGAGGATACAAAACGTTTGAGTTCAGAACTGCGCCACTTGATCATCAGGGTTTGTGTCTCACAACAGCCGGCGCCCACTGACTATCGCTCACCCGCCCGCATTCATCACCACTGCCCGAACCTGCGGAATATTTCCCAGATACTCTTTGGGAGAAATACAACCTACGCTACGGTATCCGCCATGACTCAGAACGCCATCGGATCGCTTTCCGAAAGCCGGACGAAGAGCATTTCGACGGCTTTTTTCGCCCGAAGGAGTCGTCCAGGAGGAGGAAACGCAACCAAAGGGAGACGAAAGCGAGAGAAAAGGGCAGCAGATTAACGACGCCGAGCTACATGGTCTGATCACCGACCAAGCAAAGACAATTGCCACCCTCCGACCCACCTGCCCGATGTACGATAAATGACCGATTTTCTCTCGTGTCGGGGCCAGATTTTTTTTTTTTTTTCTTTCTTTCTTTAATTGGGACAAAGAGGAGGAATTATAGTTGTTGTTTTTTATATATTTATATATATAAAGAGATCGTTTGATTTTTTTTATTTGATTTGGTTTGCGTTTCTGGTTTTTGTGTGTTTTTTATTTTTTATTTTTAATAGATTCGACGATTTTTTTTATTTCTCTCTCTCTCTCTGTTTCTTGAGAAAATTCCCGCTTTTGGTGTTAAAATACTGGGTAGGCGGCCGCAAAATTTTGATTGACAATTTTGGGTTTTTCCCCTAATGGAGTGCATGATCTTTGTACCTCGTATATCACGCTATTCGAACGACGAGAAAAAACAAAAGATAGATATCCATATATTTCATAACCTCTCTTATAAATCATGATCATATCAAATAACACAGACGGCAACAGAACAACAGTCCTTTACGAATTAAAAGTCGCATCGCCTTCCAATCTCGAATCCCAAAGCCTTGCACTAAGATGAATGCTCGTAAGTGATCAGGCCGGCAATTTCCGATTTAAAGATACACAAAACTCCCCGCCGAGACGCGCCGCAAAATAAGAATTTTGTGCCCCCCCTTCCCTCCCTCCCGTCCCCCTCCCTCCCTCTCGCCTCTCCCTCTCCCTCTTCTTTCCGCCTCTCTCCCCCCTCTCTCTCCCCTCCTCCTCCCGCCTCTCCTCCCTCCTCCCCTCTCGCCCCCCTCCCGCCTCTCCTCCCTCCTCCCCTCTCCCACCCTCCCTCCCCCCCTCCCGCCTCTCCCCCTTCCCGTCTCTCTTCCCCCTCTCGCCTCCCCCCCTCCTCTCTCCCCCCCAAGGAACACGTGAATGCTTGTGGTAGGAGGCGTGCGCTTGTCTCCAAATAACCTGTCATTTCGGCGTTTATTTCATCGCGATACGGCTACGAGGTCAGAAAGGTCAAAGTCCTTAAGTCCCCAGCGTGTCCACTCCTCCAAAAGGGGGAGGAGGGGAAGGAGGGGAAGGCAAGGCCAACAGGATAAGAAAAGTAAAAAAAAAAAAAAAAAGAACGCAGGAAATTATCCGCAAAGTCGTCTACAAGTCTACCAAAATGTGCGGAATGCGACGGACTCCCTCTCATCTCCTCATCCAGCACACATCGCCCCGACATTCGCGCCACTTCGATACACAACCCCGCATCCCTGCCCGGCCGCCTCCCAGGACAACGAAGAAAAAGGCTTCCTACTCGAAGAAAACATCGCAATCAGGGCTGACCGCAACGATGACATATTAGCCGCATCCGTCTTGCGTCTTTATTGTGAATAATCATTACATTGAAGCCGACCCCAGCGACGGTTCGGCGTGAGAGAATCGGCCAGACAAAGAGAGGTCATCGTCGGGGTAGCCATGTTTATGTTCGCTTTAATTCAAGTTAGAGGCTGTTAAGAGAAAATCCATTCCTCCCACAGGGCGCGACGGGGCTCCCAGCGAGCGGGGGAGCCTCCTCCTGTGCCCCTTCCTTCTCCTCCTGTCCTTCTCCTCCTGCGCTTCTTCCTCCTTCTCTTTCTTCCCCTTCTCCGACTCTTCCTCCTTCTCCTGTCCTTCTCCTCCTGCGCTTCTTCCTCCTTCTCTTTCTTCCCCCTCTCCGACTCTTCCTCCTTTTCATGTCGTTCTCTTTCTTCCTCTTTTCCACCTGCGCTCCTTCCTCCTTCTCCTGTCCTTATCTTTCTTCCCCTCCTCCTCCTTCTCCTCCTTCTGTGCCCCTTCCTCCTTCTCCTGTCCTTCTCTTTCGTCCCC
>BOPN01003341.1:80000-85000 GCA_017312705.2 Penaeus japonicus | reverse complement strand
AGGGAGGGAAGGAGGAAAGGGGAGGGAGATAAGGGGAAGGGGGAGGAGGGGGAGGGTGGGAAGAAAGAGGGAGGGAAGGAGGAAAGGGGAGGGAGATAAGGGAAGAAAGAGAGAGGGAAGGAGAAAATGGGAAGGAAATAAGGGAAGAAGGAGATAAGGGAAGGGGGGGAGGAGGGAAGAAGGAGGGAAGGAAGAAGGAAATGGGAAGGAAATAAGGGAAGAAGGAGAGAGGGAAGGAGGAGGGGAAGGGGGAAGGGAGGAGGAGGGGCAGGAGTGGTTGAAGGTTTACGATGAGGGAGGGAATTTCTCGCGCGAAAGGAGAAAGAGGCTAGAACTTGAGAAAGCGAGAGGGGGGGGGAAGGGGGGGGGGGAGGGGGGAGGGGGGGGGAGAGGAGAGGCAAGAGTAAAAATTTTAAAAGAATGGAATTATTTTCTTTCTTGCTTTCTATAGATTTTTTTTTTCATGTTTATTAGTTTGTCATTAAGATTTGATTCATATTTAAAACGTATTTCATCTATTTATTTATACTATTTCCTATTTATCAAGATTAGGAGAGGGGGAGAGAGAGGGAGAAAGAGAGAGAGAGAGAGAGAGTGAAACAGAGAGAGAGAGACGGGGGTGGTGGAGGGGGGGGGACAGAGAGAGACAGAGAGAGAGGAAGACAAACATAGAGAGAGAGAGAGAGAGAGAGAGAGAGAGAGAGAGAGAGAGAGAGAGAGAGAGAGAGAGAGAGAGAGAGAGAGAGAGAGAGAGAGAGAGAGAGAGAGAGAGAGAGAGAGAGAGAGAGAGAGACAGAGACAGAGAGAGAGAGAGAGATTTCGAAATTCCCGCCATCCGCATCCTTGTTATCATTAACCTTTTGAACACAAATTCAATTGGAATAAATCATTATCATCTTCATCAAATGTAATACCTAAGTCAATCAATTTCAATGTCATTGATGAAAATAAAACATATGATCAAAATTGCCATCTTTTCTTTTTCCTTCGATATGCTTCTTTTTATTCTTCCTTCTATTCCTCTCCTTCCTTTTATTCTCCCTTCTTTTCCTCTCCTTCCTTTCCCTTCTCCCTCTCTGTTCTTGCTCTGTGGCTTCTACTCCCCTCATTCTATTTCTCTGTCTTCTCTTCTTCGCTCTTCCTCTCCTGTGGCTTCCCCTCTTTTCTTTCTCTCTTCCACTTTTCCTTCTTCCTTTTCTCTTCTCTGCCAGTTCCTCTTCTTCGTACCCTCTCCTTCCTAATTATCTTTTGTCCCCTCATTATCCCCTTTCCCCTTCCCTCACTCTCTCCCTTGCCCCTTACCCCCCCCCTCCCCTCCTAATCTCCACCCTGCCCTCACATCGCCCCCTCCCTCCTCATACACTAAGTCCTTACCCTCCTCCCCCCTCTTCCCTCCTTCCCCCTGCCCAAAGTCCTCATACCCCTCATACCTGCCCTCTCTCCCCTTTCCCAGATCCACATAAAACCCCTCTCCCCCCACCCCCTACCCCTCACCCATTAGTCCTTACAATACCTACCCCTCCCTCCCTACCCTTCCCCCTCCCTCCCCCCATACCCCAAATCGTAACACCCCTCCCTCCCCACTCTTCCCCTCTCTCCCCCTCCTGCCCCTCCCTCCCCCCTCCCCCACGTCACCCAAGTAGCACCCCTCCCTCCCCCCCTCCCACCCCATACCCCAAGTCATACCTACCCCTCCATCCCCCTTCCCTCCCATCCCCTTTCCCCCCTCCCCCTCCCCCCATACCCCAAGTCATAGCACCCCTCCCTCCCCTCCCCCCTCCCCCAAGTCACAGCACCCCTCCCTCCCCCCATACCCCAAGTCATAACACCCCTCCCTCCCTCCCTTCCCCTCCCCCTCCCATCCCCCTTCAATCCCCCCTCCTCCTCCCCTCCCTCCCCCCCCTCGGAGCATGTCATAAGTCACGCTGTGTGTTCCCCCCCATTACATCTCATCACCATGGGTAATTCCCCCACAGGCGAGTGCATAGCCAATGGGTAATGCGGCCGTCGTCTTAATTCATGGTTGTAATGTGTCATGCAGGGATGGGGAGGGGACAGGAGAAGGGGAGGGGGAAGGAGGGGAGGGGAGGAAAAAGGGTGAAGAGGAGGGGGAGGGAAAGGAGAGGAGTGCGGCGGAGGAAAGGAGAGGAAGGAGGAAGAGTAGGGGAGGGGGTTGGGAGGTTGGGAGGGGGTGGACTAAAGGGGGGGAGGGGAAGGAAGGATAAGGGAGGGGGTTGGGAGGCTAGGAGGGGGTGGACTAAAGGGGGGGAGTAGGGGGAGGGAGGAAGGGTGAAGGGGGAGAGGGGGAGGAAAGGAGGGATAGGGGAGGGGGTTGGGAGGTTGGGAGGGGGTGGAATAAAGGGGGGGGAGGGGGAGGGAGGAAGGGTGAAGGGGGAGAGGGGGAGGAAATGAGGGATAGGGGAGGGGGTTGGGAGGTTGGGGGGGGGAGAGATGGCCAATCAGCACTAAAAGGGTAGAGGAGAGGGAGAGGGGGGGGGGTAGAGGGGAAGGGATTATGAAAGAGAGGGGAGGGAGGGAAGGAGGGAGGGAGGGAAGGAGGGGGAGCTGAAAGTAGGGGAGGGGGGAGGCTAATCAAGGGAAAGACTTTTACAAAATATTAAAGAAAAAATGTTATCAATCATCAGAAATCATCCATTAATCATATTTCTGATGATAAAGATGATGCAACATAAACAACAAAGGTGAAGAAAAAATAATTAAAAATAATAACCAGAATAAGTGAAAGTGAAGATAATGATTATAATGAAATAAATAAAATGATGATGATAACAAATACAACAATCACACACACACATATATACATGTAAATATACATACAAATAATTTTTTTACTATACATTTGTTTTGTGTGTGAGTATGAGTGTGCGTGTGTGTGTGTGAGTGTGTGCGTTTGCGTATGAATAATAATGATAATACTAATGATGGAAATGATGTTGACGTGATTAGACGGTAAGAATAATCATATAGTAATGATAATAGGAATGATGATGATGATAATGATAATGATAATGATAGGTATAACAATGATAAGAGTAACGGTGATATTATTATATGATTATGATATTACTATCAATAATGATAGTAATGAAAATTATGATTATGAAATAATATAACAGTAGTAATGATAATGATAACAACGATAATGATAACAAAAATAACAATAATGATAATGATGACAAATTAAATTAGAATAACAATAATGATAACAGCGACAAAAAACAATAATAATACAATAATACAACCAATGATAACAGTGATAATTATAATCATAATATAAATCTTAAAAAAAATGAAGACGAAGAAGAAAAAGAAAAAAA
Organism: Penaeus japonicus; assembly: GCA_017312705.2. Taxonomy (NCBI): domain Eukaryota; kingdom Metazoa; phylum Arthropoda; class Malacostraca; order Decapoda; family Penaeidae; genus Penaeus; species Penaeus japonicus. The sequence goes on along the minus strand of BOPN01003341.1, from coordinate 81,662 downwards.
GAAAAAAGAAGAAGAAAAAAAACAATGACGAAGCAAAACTTCCTATTCTTGTAATGAGTCCTTTAACTGCAACTATGATAATTAAGCTCCGTTAGTGAGGGCAATTAAGCGCGCCTGAAACGAGTTGTATATCGCATGGGTAGTTTGGCTGTGTTTGTCAGTGCTTTTGTTTTCCTTTTCTTTCTTGTTCGGGGTTGGAGGAATTAGGTGACTGGTCAAGTCTGTTGATGTTTTGGTTTTAGTTCTATTTCTTTCTATCAATTTCTCTCTATGTATTTCTCTATCTGTCTATTTCTCTCTCTCTCTATCTCTCTCTCGCTCTCTCTATCTATCTATTTCTCTCTCTCGCTCTTTCTATCTATCTATTTCTCTCTCTCTCTCTCTCTCTCTTTCTGTGCATTTCTCGCTCGCTCTGTGTATCTGTTTACATTTACCTCTCTCTCTCTCTCTCAATCCATTTGTCTCTCTTTCTCCTTCTGTTTATGTCCATCTCTCTTTCTCTCTGCATTTTTCCCTGACTTCCATTTTTTTTCCTCTTTTATTCTCTCTGTCATAGATCAATTTCCCATTTTTCCTTCGTATTTCTCTTTCGTTCCCTCTTTCTATTTCTTTCTCTTTCTCTGTCTACATGTCCTTTCCGCTCTCTGTTATCTTTCGATTTATTCTCTCTCTTGTTCTCCTCTTCTTTTTAATCCAATTACCTACATACGTCCTTCGTACTTGAAGCCAATCAGCTACTGTCACCATCGCCAAACTAACCAATCATGTTGTTGCACTTCATCTTTATCGACCAATCATCTCGTTGCACCTCCTAGTCTTCCTACCAATCACATGACAGCATCTTGGCTAACGCGCTGTCGCCACCAATCACCAAACGACAATTTGATTTCCTGACCTATCACCAGAGGGCATCAACGGACTCACTGGCCAATCAGAGCGCGGCATGTCGTCAACCTGTCATCACTTTAATATTCTCTTTCATCTTCAGTATTATGATAATTGTCACCGTTTGCATTCATGATCATGATATTTGCAATCGTGTCCTTCATCTTAAGATCCATGATGTATATTTTCTCTTTGTTTTTTTCTTTTGTTTCCCTCTCAAACGTCTTCCTTTTTTCTTGTCTTCCCTTTCGTCTGTCACCTCTCTTATACCCTTTCTTTTCTACGCTCTCTCTCTCTCTCTCTCCCCTCTCTCTCTCTCTCTTATTCTTCCTTCTATTCCTCTCCTTCCGTTCCCTCCTCCCTCTCTGTTCTTGCTCTGAGGATTCTACTTCCCTCATTCTATTTCTCTGTCTTCTCTTCTTCGCTCTTCCTCTCCTCTGGCTTCCCCTCTTTTTCTCTTATGCCCTTCCTTCTTCCTTTTTTCTTCCCCCTCCCCTTCTCTCTCTCTCTCTCTCTATCTATCTCCTTATCCCTGTTTCTCTCTCTGCCTCCATCTCCTCCTTTCCTCCCCCGTGCCCACCTCCCTTCCCTCCTCCCCTTCTCCTCCTCCTCCTCCTCCTCCCCCCCCTGTTCTTCTCCTCACTTTTCTCTCTCCTTCTCGTTAGACGCTATCTCTGTGTTAATACTCTCTTCCATTCAGCTGCTCACGTACCTGCCTCTCCCTCCCGGGGACAAGGGGCATTAGGGGGTACTAGGGGAGGGCAGGGGGTACTAGGG
>BOPN01003341.1:67500-70000 GCA_017312705.2 Penaeus japonicus | reverse complement strand
TTGGTTTATTTTTCATCGTTATTTCTATCTATCTGTTTATTTATTTATTTATTATTTTTTTTTGTCAGTTAGCCTTATCTCTATAATCCTTTCTTTTTCGATTATGTATTTTTGGCATATCATTATAAGCATTTACTTATTTTTAACTTTTAAGGTTTTATCATTGGTGACAAATTGATTCACTAAATTCATAAAATTTGAAAAAAACGACCATGGCATCATAATATAAATAATATCATAATATAATCATAATATCATAATATAAATAATATTATATATATGTTTTAATAAATAATATCATTATATGTGTTTTGATAAATAATATCATATATATGGCATCAAAATATAAATAATATCATATATATGGCATCAAAATATAAATAATATCATATATATGGCATCAAAATATAAATAATATCATATATATATACTGTTGTTGTTTTTTTATATCATTACTGTCAGTATCATTACCTTCTGATTATCATAAAAAACCAAATAAAGTAAAGTAAAGAAAGGAATGCCAAAATAAGGACTAAAAATTCCTCTCTATTCCCAGAATCTCCCGAGCGAAAACGGTCACCCCCCCCTTACCCCCCCAACCCCCTAATCCAAAGATCTCTCCCCTTCCTCCTTACCCGCCCCCTCCCCCTCCTCCCTACCCCTCCTCGTCCCGTACCAAATTCAACCTTATACTTAAATAACAGACACTTAATAAGGGGCCGAAGGAGCAGTGAGGTGTGCCATTAGCCCTGTGTGTGTGTACGTGTGTGTGTACGTGTGTGTGTGTGTGTGTGTGTGTGTACGGGTATGTAGGGACAAGGGGAGGGCGTCCTTGTGTGTGTGTGTGTGTGTGTGTGTGTGTGTGTGTGTGTGTGTGTGTACGTGTGTGTATGTGTACGGGTATGTAGGGGCAAGGGGAGGGTGTCCTTGTGTGTGTGTACGTGTGTCTGTACGTGTGTGTGTACGTGTGTGTGTGTGTACGGGTATGTAGGGACAAGGGGAGGGCGTCCTTGTGTGTGTGTACGTGTGTGTGTACGTGTGTGTGTGTACGGGTGTGTAGGGACAAGAGGAGGGCGTCCTTGTGTGTGTGTGTGTGTGTATACGTGTGTGTGTGTGTGTGTGTGTGTGTGTACGGGTATGTAGGGACAAGGGGAGGGCGTCCTTGTGTTTGTGTGTGTGTGTGTGTAAGTGTGTGTGTATGCAGGGTGTGTGTGTGTGCACGTGCATGTATGTTTGTATGGGGAAAGGGTTCGTGTTTGTTTGTTTCTGTGAGGGGAAGGGTGTGTGTGTGTGTATGTGCGTGTGTGAATGTGCGTATGTGTGTTTAGATGTTTGCATAGATAAGTATAATCATACACACACGTATCACAAGAAAAAGGAAGAGGAAACGTCAACTCCCCAACGTAGAGACAGAAAGAACAGGAGGAAGAAGAGATCAAGGAAGGGAGAGGGAGAGGAGGAGGAGGAGGAGGAGGAGGAGGGAGGAGGAGGAGCGGGAGAGAACGGGAGGGAGGGGTGGTGGTGAGGGGGAAAGGACAATGAGGGGGGGGGGGGAGAGAAAGGGCGACGAGATGAAAGGGTAGAGACACATGGCTGACAATCACCTCTTCAGTGGAGGGCGGGAAACAAAACAACAATGACAAGCGCAAGGGTCTTCATCATGGTGGTGTTCCTCGCACGCTCTGTATGTCTTGCCTTTTATTAATTCCCTTTGTCTCGCGCCACTCCCCCTCCCTCCTTCCCCTCCCTCCTCGTTCGCTCGTGGATGTGTCGAGGTATTTAGGGGGAGGTGGGTTGGCGGTCTGTGTCTGTGTGTGTATGCATGTATATATATATATGTATGTATATATATATATATATATATATATATATATATATATATATATATATATATATATATATATATATATATATATATATATATGTGTGTGTTGTGTGTGTGTGTGTGTGTGTGTGTGTGTGTGTGTGTATGTACATGTATATGTATTATATGTGTAAGTATGTATGTATGTACATATATTTTTGTGTTTCTGTATATGCATATACACAAATAGTATGTGTACCATTTATATATATATATATATATATATATATATATATATATATATATATATATATATGTATGTATATATACACATATTTATGTATATATACATATATAAATATGTATATATACATATATATATGTATGTATATATATATATATGTATATATATATATAAACATACATACATACACACATATACATACAAACACACACATACACTGTATATATGTATGCGCACTCAAAAGACACATCCAATTGTTTATTCCCGTTTCTCCATGTCAACCAATCTATCCGTTTTCACTCTATCTTCACCTCTTCCTCTTCTTCTTAACATCACCTTCCTCCCCCCCCCCCCCCCCCCCGTCCCCTTTCCATCAAAAGCCGGGGTCAAGCCTCTTAAACCCCCCCCCTCCCCGCCCCCCTCTTTCTTGTTCCTTCGTGTGTGTTGTGGTG
>BOPN01003341.1:50000-57500 GCA_017312705.2 Penaeus japonicus | reverse complement strand
CCCTCCCCCTCCCATTCCCCCTTTTATTTTCTCCCTCCCCCTCCCCTTCCCCCTTTTCTTCTGTCCCTCCCCCTTCCATTCCCCCTTTTATTTTCTCCCTCCCCCTCCCCTTCCCCCTTTTCTTCTTTTCCTCCCCAACCTCTAACCTCTTCCTCCTCCTTTCTTCTTTTACCCTTCCCCCTCCATCCTTTTTCTATCCTTTTCCTACCTTTCCCTCTCCCCCTCCTTCTTCTACCTTCATCCTCCTACCCCCACACACTCCATGGTCACCTTCCCCTTTCTTTTTCTCTCTGCCCCCTCATTTATTCCCTCCCTCTCTTCCTCCTCTACTTTCTCCCCCTCTCCCTCACCTTCCTCCTCCTCACCCCCATTCCCTTCTTTCTCCACACCCACCCCATCCTCTCTCCCTCCTCCAACTCTACCCTCTCCCTCTCCCCCTCACCCTCCACCCCTCTTCCGCCCCCCCCTCTCACCTCCTCCCTCAACCTCCCTCCTCCCTCTCTCCCCCCCTCCCACCCTCCCTCCTCCCACCTCCACCCTCTCCTCCCTCCCTTCCCTCCTCCTCACCTCCACCTATTCCTCCCCATCCTCCACCCTCTCCCCCTCCTGTCCCACACCCCCCTCCCCACACCCTACCCTCCTCCCCACACCCCCTCACGCTCCATCCTCTCCCCCTCACCCTCCTCCACCCTCACCCTCCACCACCACCCTCTCCCCCTCCCTCACCCCCCTCCCTCCCTCCCCCTTTTTCTCCCAACCTGTTCTAATTACGTTCCTCGCATTTCTCTCTCCCTTGTTTCGCCTTCTGTTGCGGCTTTGATATTCGCGCTTTTTTCTGTTGCTCTTGCTTTTGCTGTTGTTTTTGCTCTTGTTTTTGGTGTTGTTTTTGGTGTTGTTTTTGTTGCTTTTTCCTCTTTTTTTGTTTTTTTCTGGATTGAATGTGATTAGCTTTCTTTCTTTCTTTTTTTCTTCGTTTTTTTGTTCTTTTTCGTCGTTCGTTTTCCCCTTTTTTCGTCTTTTCTTGTTGTTATTTTTTTAATCATCATTTTCTTCTTTTTTCCCCTTTTTCCCTTTTCGTCGTGCTTCGTCATCCACGTCTTCTATTCGTGCTCTTCCATTTCATGTTATTATTATAATCATTGTTGTTATTATTACTAGTATCATCATTACTAGTAGTATTATCATCGTTATCATTATCATCATTACTATTATTTCTTTATTATCATTATTATTATTATTATCATTTCTATTACCATCGTTATTTTTATTACTATATATATCATCATCATTATTAATATTATCTCTTTAATCAATGCTATTATTTATATCTATTATTATTATTATTATTATCATTATTATTATTATTATTATTATTATTATTATCATCATTACTATTATCATTATTATCATTATTACTATTATTATTATCATGATCATTATTATTATTATCATTAACAATGTTATTATTATCATAATTACTGTTATTATTGCTATCATTATTGCAATCATCATTATCATCAGTATTATTAGTGATGCCTTCATCATCACTGATACTTATATTGTCGTTATAATAAAGAAAAGTAAAAGTGATGATAATTACAATGAAGATAATAATAACGATGGTAATAGTAATAATAACGATAATAATAATGTTACTAATAATAGTAATGATGATAATGATAATAACAATAACAATAAGGATGGTGAGGATAACAGTAATGATAGAAATAATGATAATAATCCTAATAATGATGATAATCCTAGTGATATATTTTGATCTTAAAAATGATCATAATAATCTTAATGATAATGATAATGATAATCACGATTATGTTTAAAAAATACAATAACAGCAATAATAATCATAACCACTATGATAATAATGACAATTATGATTATTGTAATGATAATGGTAATAATGATAATACCGATTTATAAAAATAATCATTATCATAATTATGATAACGGTAATAATAATAATTTCAATTCATAACAAAAATCATTATTTTCATTATAAAGATGGTAATAATAATAATTGCAATTTATAACAATAATCATTATCATCATTACAGTAATAACAAAAATTGCAATCTATAACAATAATAATTTATCATCAATAACATGATAATGGTAAAAATTGCAATAGCATTAATAATCATGATAATTGTGATCATTATCCTCATGATCACCGTCATACCTGACAACCGTAACAATTAACAATCATAATAAAATTCGATAACATTTGATAACATTTCTCCCGAGAACAAAAGATAATTAAGAACTTAATCCCCGTGATAACGATAATTAATGAAATCAGCTGTCATCCACACAACCGAAACAATAATAAGAAGTTAAAAATACCCCCTCACCCCCCACCTTCCCGCGTTTTTAATCCAAAGGCGATAATAATGATGATGATGATAATAATTCTACCCACTTTTTCTAATCCACAGAATAATAAGAAAGGCGATAATAACGATGATGATGATGATGATAATAAACAATAATAAGAAGTTAAAAATACCCCCCACCCTCCCATGTTTTTAATCCAAAGACGATAATAATGATGATGATGAAGATTAGGATAATTCTACCCATGTTTTTAATCCACAGAATTCTAACAAAGGCGATAATAATAACGATGATGATAATGATGATAATAAACAATAATAAAAAGTTAAAAATACCCCCCCCCCCTCCCACTTTTTAATCCAAAGGCAATACTAATAACAATGATGATGATGATGATAATAAACAATAATAAAAAGTTAAAAATCCCCCCCCCCCCCAAACCCCACCCTGCCACGTTTTTAATCCAAAGAATAATAACAAAGACGATACTAATAATAATAACGATGATGATGATGATGATGATAATGCTAAGCCCAGCTGATTCGATCTCCTTGTTGATAAGGGCCTTTCTCCCTTGCCTTCACCTCAAGACATCACGTGACTTGAGATGTTCGCAAACGATGCTCTGTAATTAAGGAGAATTTGATCACGAGAGACACAAGGACCACCTTGGAGGGGTAAGGGGGGAGGGAGGGATGAGAGGAGGGGGAGGGGGTAGAGATGAGGGGGTGGGATGGGGGAGGGGGTATGAAAGGAGGGGGAAGAGCAGGGGGAGGAAGGTGGGTGGTGGAGGATGGTAAGGATGGGGAGGATGGGGGGGGAGGATGGTGGAGGGGGGAGGGAGGGTGGTGGGTGGTGGAGGATGGGGGAGGGGTATGGGAGGATGGAGGGTGGGGAGGAAGGGGTGAGGGGGGATGGGGAGAGGAGGGGGAGGATGGGGGGGGGGAAGGAGAGGGAGATTTTGTAAGGGTGGGATGCCTGTGTGGCGAGGGTGGGGGATGTGGGGTATGGGGGTTAGGGATAGGGACGTGGTGTAGGTGGGGGTTTAGGGTGAATGAGGGGGGGGGGGGGGTAGTAAGGGTTTAAAGGATGGGGCGATGACGCAGTGGGGAGGGGAGGGGAAGGGAGGGGTGAGCGGGAGGGGGGGGGGTAAGTTTGATTAATTTATTTGCTGTTGGAAGAGAAAAGGGATTATTTTTTCTTCTTCTTCTTTTTGAGAAAGGGGAGGGGCGAGGGGAGGGAGAGGAGGAGAGGGGGAGGGGGAGGGGAGAAAAGAGAATAAACGAGGTGCATTCCCTTTCCTTCCTTTTCTCTTCACTTCATTTTTTTTCACATTCTTCTCTCTTCTTCTCTCCCATCGGTAATTGGCATTTCTAATTAATTGCCATTATAATCTGGATTCATTTGCGTCGTAAGTTCACGACAATTACTCCTTATTGCCAGGCCTCGCTAGTTAATTATCTGCCAGATTTCTTACGTATCAGTCAATGATCTTGATATCTTGATTAATATCATCATGAAAACCGGAGAATAATCATTACGGGCAAAAGGGATGCTGGCGAAGTCTCTCTCCCGCCGAAATTTTGTCACGATATATATATTTTTTTTTCTGTTTGAAGAGGATTTCGCGAAGATAAAAAAAAGAAAGAAAGCTAGAAAAAAAGAAAAGAGAAAAGAAAGAAAGAAAGAAATACAAAAGAAAAGAAATGAAAAAGAAAAGAAAGAAAGAAAGAAAATGAAGAAAAAAAGAAAAGAGAAGAAAAAGAAAAGAAAGGAAGAAAAAAAAGAGAAAAGAAAGAGAAAAAAAATAAATAAAATAAAAGACAATAAAAGAAAGAAAGAAAGAAGAAGAAGAAAAAAAAATGTATATATATATATATATATATATATATATATATATATATATATATATATATATATATATATATATATATATATATATATATATCAAGTCTTGAAGAGGGATCGTCACTGGACACGCAGAGCACTCATTTCTCTGCAATGCTTCTCGTAAGATCCTTCGTCATGTTACTAAGGTACGGCGCGTGGTGATGACAGACTAAAATCAAAAAGGAATTATTCTGATCTGTCACGATATAGTCACGCTGTAGTTATGATTGAAATCTTTAACCTTGCAACTTATCATGAGGGTGATGAGGATAATGATAGTAATAATGTAACCGATGATAATGATGGTAATTATAATGATGATAATGAAAAAACTGATGATAATGGTGATAATAATGATTCTGATGATAATGATAATAATGATGGTAATGATAATGATGATAATGGAGATAATGATAGTAATGATAATGATGATAATGATGGTAATGATAATGATGGTAATGATAATGATGATAATGAAGATAGTGATGGTAATGATAATGATGATAATGGAGATAATGATAGTAATGATAATGATGATAATGATGGTAATGATAATGATGGTAATGATAATGATGATAATGAAGATAATGATGGTAATGATAAAGATGATAATGAAAATAATGATGATAATGAAAATAATTATGGTAATGATAATGATAATAACAATAATTTTTATCATTGATATTTTTATTACTATTATTGTCATCATTATCAGCATGATTACGATCTTGATATCATCATCATCATATCATTGTCATTTATATTATCATCATTATCCTCATTATTATCAATATCGTTATTTTCATTATTATGATTATCAGTATCATCATTATTATTACTAGTATTATCATTACTATTGTTATTGTCATCATTATTATCATAATTATCATTATCATCATCATCATCATCATTATAATTGTTATCATTTTCATAATTGTTATCATTACCATTGTTATTGTTGATAATAATCATGATATTATTATCATTGCTGTTATTACTGTTATTTTCATAATGTTGTTATCAGTATCATAATCATCAACATCATTATTTTCTAATCATCACTATAATTATTCTTTTTATCATCATTTTTGTTGTTATTATCATTGTCAGTATCATAACTACCATTATGATTATCATTATCATCATTGTTATTGTTATTATTATTATCATTATCATTAACAATATCATGTTCGTTACTATTATTTCTTTTAATATTATATTTTGTTTTGTTGGCATTACTTTTATCATCATTACTATCATCTTTATTATTAATAGCAGTAGTATCATCATTATTATTGTTATTATTGTTATGATTAGTGTAATCATTATTATCAATATTGTTATCATTATAAATGTTATTATTATTATTATCATTATTATTATTATTATTACTAATATTATTGTTATTATCATTATCATTATTATCATTATTATCATTGTTGTTGTTGTTATTGTTATTATCATCATTATTATTATTATTATTATTATTATTATTATTATTATTACTATTATTATTATTATTACTATTATTATTATTATTATTATTATTATCATTATCATCATCAACATAAATTCTACAGTTATTATGATCATTATCATTATCATTATTATTATTAATATCGCATTCTGTCATTAATGTTACCTATATTTTCCGCCATTATAATGGTCACTAATATCATCAATAAAATAATAACCCACATTGATGAAGCCATGATAATATTACTAGAAGTTCTAGCTAGTACGGAAGTATTAGCATAATTATTAAGAAGAAAAATATATTCCATACAATATTTTCCAGTAATTTATCTGTGGCAACTCTCCCCGCTGCCAGACGTACGATACTCAGTATTTATTTCCGTTAACGGCAACAAATGGCTTCCAATTATTATCATTTTTATACATCTCTCCCTTTTTTTTTACTGGAAATTATCATCTGACAGATACGGATCACGGAAGTTACGCCAATTATTAGATATTTAGATTGTTATCTGTAATTATCGGATTCTACGTCACCCACCTCCCTCTTACTCCCCTCCTCCCCTCCCCCCTCCCCTTCCTTCTCCCCCCTACCCCTCCTTCTCATCCTTCTCCCTTCCCCCTCCTCCCCCTCCCCCTTCTCTCTTCTTCCTCCCCCTTTCCCCCCATCCTTTCATCTCCCTTTGCCGTATATTATCCTTAAGAGTTATCATTTCTCTTGCTCTCCTTACGGTATTTATTGCAATAATTTCAACGTAGGCCATGCATACCGTAGAAAGAGGGAGCTGAGAGAGAGAGAGAAGGGAAGAGAGAGAGAGAGAGAGAGAGAGAGAGAGAGAGAGAGAGAGAGAGAGAGAGAGAGAGAGAGAGAGAGAGAGAGAGAGAGAGAGAGAGAGAGAGAGAGAGAGAGAGAGAGAGAGAGAGAGAGAGAGAGAGAGTGAGAGAGAGAGAGGGACAGAGAGAGAAGGGGCGGATGTTGGAAGAGAAAGAGATAAGGAAAGAGAGAGAGAAAGAAAGATAGATAGATAGATAGATGGATAGATAGATAGATAGAGAGAGAGAGAAAGAGAGAGAAAGAGAGAGAGAGAGAGAGAGAGAGAGAGAGAGAGAGAGAGAGAGAGAGAGAGAGAGAGAGAGAGAGAGAGAGAGAGAGAGAGAGAGAGAGAGAGTGAGTGAGTTAGCGTAGGTATATATATTTCCAATCCCCCCCCCCCCCTTCTTGGAAATGTATAAGCCCTTTTATCAATTCATGTGACCGACCAGTGTTGATAATTACCAGTATCAGGAAAGTCTTTGTTCCTACAATCATTCTCTTTCATTACTAGTTCTCACCTTCAGTAATCTCACACCCGTTCTCGCCTACGCCGCCCACAACCTTTTCATTTTCAAAGACCGTTTCCCTCACTCTGCCTCTCCCCCTCTCCTTCTCCTTCTCCCTCTCCCTCTCTTCATCTCCTTCTCCCTCTCTTCATCTCCTTCTCCCCCCCTCCACCTCCTTCTTCCCCTTTCTTTTTTCTCTACTCTCCATATCCTTCTTCCCCTCTACATCTCGCTCCTCCTCCTTTTTCTTCACTCCCCTTTCCATCTCGTTCTCGCTCTTCTTTTCCCATTCTCCCTCTCTCTCCATCTCACTCCTCCTCTCCATCTCACTCCTCTTCCCTCTTCCTCCCCCTTCCCCAGCCATCTTCCTCGTCCCTCTCCCCTCTCTCCCTCTCGCTCCCCCACCTTCATTCTCCTCCCTCTTCCTCCCCCTTCCCCCACCATCTTCCTCTCCCCTCTCTC
>BOPN01003341.1:40000-42500 GCA_017312705.2 Penaeus japonicus | reverse complement strand
GGGAAGGAGAAGGGGAGGAGAAGGGAGGAAGGGAAGAGAAGGAGGGAGACGAGGGGAGGGGAGGGGGAGGGAGGAAGGAGGGGAGGGGGAGGAGAGAGGAAGGGGGAGACGAGGGGAAGAAGAAGGAGGAGGAGGGGAAGGGGAGGGGAGAGAGGGGGAGAGAGAAAGGAAGGAAGAGGAAGAGGGGAGGGGGGAGGGGAGAGGGGAGGAAAGGGAGGGGGGTGTTAGGGGGAAGAGAGGGGAGGGGAGGGGAGAGGGGGGGAGGAAGGGGGAGAGAGGAGGGGGGAGGGGAAGGGGAGGAGAGAGTTAGAGGAGACGAGGGGAAGGGAAGGAGAGGAGAGGGGGAGGGAGAGGGAAGGGAGGGAGGGGAGGGAGCGGAAGGAGGGAAAGGGGGAGAGGAGAGGGGAGGGGAGGGGAGGAGAGGGAAGGAGAGGGGAGGAGAGGGTTAGGGGAGACGAGGGGAAGGAGAGGAGAGGGGAGGAGAGGGGAGGAGAGGGGAGGGGAAGGGAGGAGGAGAGGGGAGGGGAGGGGAGACAAGGGAGCGGAGGGGAGGGGAAAGGGAAAGGAAAGGGGGGGGGTAATTAGTGTTGGTTTGTACGGTTTGTGTTTTATCTTTTTTTTTCTCTCTCTCTTTCTTCTTTTATTATGTGTATGGTCTAATACACACACACAAGCTCATGCAAATACAAATACACACACAACACACAAACAAACACACACACACACACACACACACACACACACACACACACACACACACACAACACACACACAACACACACACACACACACACAAACACACACACACACACACACACACACACAAACACACACAAACACCTATTCAAGAAAATAATCATGCACAATAAATAAATGAAAAAAGATATCAAAATAGCAATCAAAACCAAGATAAACCAAATCACACACAAATACCAAAACAAAAACAAAACCTCGGATACAAGAAAAAAATCTCCCCTCCCCCCACCCTCACCCCCCCCCTAAACCACCACCCCTCAAAAAAAAAAAAAAAAAAAAAAAAAAAAAAAAAAAAAAACTCAGGCCCTCAGCCCCACCTCAGAAACCCCTTGTTCTCCGCCGTATCTGGCAACAGTGGGAGGTCGTTTGGTGGGCTAAAAGTTGGTGGTCGTCTCGCGGGTCGTCTGGGCTGTGTCACGTGAGGGCCAGGTCACTGCTGGAATGTCGTGTGGGCGGGGCTTGGCACTCTATTGCCCACTCGAGCGCTTTCTCAATGGACTCAATTAAGGTCTTTCTTTATTTGGGACGGGGGTGGGGGAGGGTGGGAGGTCCCACTTAGGCTGCTGCGGGGGGGGGAGATGGGGGGATTGGTGATGAGGTGGGAGGGAGGGGGGGATTGGTGACAAGGTGTGGGAGGGAGGGGAGGTGACAAGGTGGGGGAGGTGATAAGGTGTGGGAGGGATGGGGAAGGGGGGAGGAGGTGATAAGGTGGGAGGGAGGGGGTGACAAGGTGGGAGGAGGGGCGGGGGAGGTGATCAGGTGCGTGGGGGGGGGGGGCAGGTAGAGGGGAGGCAGGTGTAGAGGGAAGGGGGAGGGGGAGGAATGGTGGCTGAGGGAGGGGGAATAGTAAAGGGAGAAGGGGAAGAAGGAGGGCACATGAGGGAAGAGGAGAAGGAAGGGAGGAGAACCAGCGGGAAAAAGGAGGGAGATCGTGGGAAGAGGTAAGGAAGGTAGGGAGAGGGAAGACGGAGGGAGAAACGAGGGAGGACAGAAGGAAAGGGAGAAGACAGAGAAGGAAGGGCGAAGAAGGATGGAGGGAAGAGGAAAGGAAGAGCTAAGGAAGAAAGGAGGTAAGAGGCAAAGGAAGAAAGAGGGAAGAAACAAAAAGGGAAGAAAGAGAACAGAAATAAGTCAAAAGAAGCCCAGAAAAAAAGAAAAAGAAAAAAATAATATGAGGGAGAAAAGAAGAAGAAAAGGAGGGAAAAAAAGAACGAAATTAGAATGAAGACAAAATTTAGAAAATAAGGAGAACAATGAACAAAAAGTGAGAAGGCAGTGAGAGAAAATCGAAAGGGAATGTATAATACATAAGCCCGAAGGCCACACTGTTGTGGCACCTGGGGGAGTTATCTACTTTATGCTGTGTCATATTTGGACGCTCTGATTACTCATCTGCTCGCCATTTGCTGACCTTTTCGAGGTTGGCTTCTCTTCTCTGGCCGCGTTTCACTGGAAATTAGGCTGCGTGGAATGGATCTTGTAGATTGATGGACGTCAGGTAACCATAGGCATGTTTATAGTGAGTGAGTATAAACATAACACACACACGCATACACGCACACACACACACAAACACACACACACACACACACACACACACACACACACACACACACACATATATATATATATATATATATATATATATATATATATATATATATATATATATATATATGTATGTATGTACGTATGTATGTATGCATACAAACACTCACACACACACACATCCATCAGCGCCACC